>BSXT01005480.1:0-14799 GCA_030267785.1 Phytophthora fragariaefolia
GCGTCGTGGATCAACGAATGTGCGTTGTTTCCGATGCGGAAACAACGGTCACTATGCCCGTGAGTGCACAGCGCCTGTGCACGCGGCCAAGGGCCGACGTGACGATACCGGGTATCGCCACGGGCAAGCAAAAAACTAAGGCAACCAGCAGGCGCGGGTCCCCCTGCTGGTGATGCAGTCGAGCGTGTCGACATCGGACACGCTATATCAAGGACTGCTGCCCCCAGTGAGAGTCACTCTCACTGCAAGAAGAACTATGACAAGCACCTTGTCATCCTGAAGGCTAACTCGAAGAGAGAGAGGTCTCTTCGAGCATTAGTGGATTGTGGTGCGTCGAACAACTTTGTTCGACTGCAGAGCCTAGCAAGGCTTGACCTCGAGGAAGTGGAACTACCTCGAAGTCTGTTGGAAACAAGGCTAGCAACGGTTGTCGTTGTTAGGACCGAGAAGTGTGTCGTATGTGTACGCTTCTCGTATGAAGAGAAGAAGTTCGTGTACAGGATTCAAATCCTTGGTCGCAATGCCTGCTCGTACGCGCTGGCAATACGTAGTTAATAAAATTAGTTTTAATTCACCAGATTTTAAACGAATTCTGGCATCGTTTTTTTTAGTTTACATTTTACCTTTCCTTTTGCAATACGTAAAACCCTAACCATACAAGCGGTGGGAGACGGTGTTTGGGTCAGCGAGTCATGTGGCAACATCTTCTTCCATGTCTACGACCGTCCTTTGTCTTCCATCATGAAAGTTCCATGAGATTCTAGCGGATAGATGATCGTTTGCATGAGAAGGGGCGGGTCGATATCGGGGCGACATTTCCAATCGCTCCCAACAGGCCAAATTTGGGCGGAAGTGACAAGAATCATTTTGAAGACGAGCCGATTCAACGCGTGTTTGATTGCTCTCGTTCCTGGGTCAGCTCTGGAGAAGTTGGTGTGGACATTGTGTGCACGTTGAAGTGGTTCGCCTTGGGGTGACATCACCCGTGATGGTATCAGAACCGAGACGCCGCCTCTCGCCTCCGCCTTGGAAGCTTTCCATCGTCATGAGTCCCACGCCGAGCGGGTCTCGTGCCGGCACGCGCCATGCACCACCAGAAGGCTCTGATTGGCGGCGTGCACGGCGCCTGCAGGTCACCACCGCAATGCGCCGGCGCGAGCGCGATTTGACTGGCCGCTCGCTTCAAGCGGATCGGCCGGCGGCGATTTGTGGAGCAGTGCGCGTGGCTTGGCGTGGCGTGGCTGCACCATCGGGATCCGGTCGCGGGCGCGTGCCTGCAACGCGTGACACGTTCCGAGCCGACATCGCCATGTCAAGGGCCGTCGCCTCGCTCACAACTCAATCGACTGCGTGCA
The DNA here is from genome assembly GCA_030267785.1 of Phytophthora fragariaefolia. NCBI lineage: Eukaryota > Oomycota > Peronosporomycetes > Peronosporales > Peronosporaceae > Phytophthora > Phytophthora fragariaefolia. The sequence goes on from BSXT01005480.1 coordinate 1,356, forward strand.
GCTCCCACCGCCGATGGCCATGAGCACCAAGTCGGGCATCTCGTTCCTGCTCAACCCGACGCCGCCGTCGAGTCCGCCGCCGTCGACCTTCCAGCGGTTGATGGCCATGGCCCAAAGTCCCGACGCCGAGGCCACCTCGTCCTTGCTGCTGCTGGGGGCGAGCATTGCGCCGATGGACAAGGCGAGCGCCGGCAAGAAGCCGACGGCTGAGCGCGTGCCGACGCTGTCGCTCGCTGCGCTGTGCGAGGCCAGCAGTGGCAGCAGCGGCGACAGTGACGACGACGAGGCTCCGGACCACGTAGCGGAGACCGTGCAGCCCCCGACGACGTCACCTGCCGCCAAGCCCAAAGCCGCCCGAAGGCGCGTGCGGAGGAACCGCACGCCGCCCTGCAAGGTCGACGGCTGCACCAACATCACCGTGTCGCGGGGCTGCTGCGTGCGCCACGGCGGCGGGTCGCGCTGCAAGGTCGAGGGCTGCCCCAACCGCGCCAAGCTGTACAAGCGCTGCTTCCAGCACGGCGGCTTCAAGACGTGCGCCACCGACGGCTGCACGCGCAAGTCCAAGCGCTACGGCCACTGCTGGTCGCACGGAGGAGGGCGGATCTGCGTGATCCCGGAGTGCGACAAGGTGTCGACCCAGGGCGGACTGTGCTGGGCCCACGGCGGCGGCAACCGCTGCAAGCTGGAGGCCTGCAGCCGGCGGTCGTACCAGAAGTACGGCTACTACTGCGTCGACCACGCGTCTCTAAGTGAGCGCGAGGAGGCGTAAGTCCATGGGGTGGAGTCGTATTTGTCCATCGTGTACGCTAGCGAGTAACCTCATGTGGGTGTTGTCCGAATCTAACAACAATTGTACTATCTATCAGTTTTCTCGTTCGTGAGCACTTCAAATAGTTTCCCTAGCTGCAACCTCGTGGTCAGGGGAGAGTTCTTCTCTAAATGAATTTAACTGCATGGACTGCCAGGTACGGCACTATTTTTGTCGGGTTTCGGGCGGATAATTCGCGATTGAGATGATGATCCTGGACAGCGTGTCGGAAAAGTTGCGCTCCAAGCATGTGCGCACGCTGGAGCTGCTGCAAAGGACGCTGGATGAGAACGTCGAGCTGCGTGAGCGCGTGGCGAAACTGCAAAAGGTATGGTACAGTGGATTCCTGGTTTGTATTTTTTGTATTTTTTTTGATACGAATTTGTTGTTTCTTGCGTAGGGAACTCTCCACCTAGGTCAAGGATTGCCACGATCGAATCTGTCGTCGGAGCTGGAAAACGAGATTGAGCGGCTCAAAGAGGAACATGCACGGAAGTTGAAGGAGGTCGAAGAAGCGGCTAGCGCAAAACTGGCTGAGCAGGTTCTGGCTGCAGATACTCTCGTGGCAGCAAACAACAAACTGAAAAATAATATGATCACGATGGATGTCGCGCTACGCGACGCGCGTGACAGGCTCAAATACGAACGGCAGACATGGAATGGAGAACGAGCTCAGCTTGAAGCAACCATAAGTGAAGCGACCAAGACCCTGCCCCCTGCAAGTCCGAGTCGACTTAAGCGAAACCAACCGCAAACCGAGGCTCTAATTGAAGAAGAAAAATCAAACCAACGACTAGAAGCCGAGCTAGTATTGAGTCGCCAGGCATGCAGCAATGCAGACGCTGCTCGGCAGTCGGCCGAGGCACGCCTCATTGAAGTGAAAAATGACTTCGAGCGCGTTTTCAAGGAGGCTGCAACTCAACGCGAGCAAATAGCAGCGTTGCAAACGCAGCTTGCTACCGCGCAACAACAACAAAAAACGATGTCTGACGAACTCAAAAGCTTGCGCGAACGAAATCGAGCGCTGGAAGGTAAATCACCGAAAGAGCGTCCGTCATCCGCGGCATCCGCTAAGCTTCAACTCCAGCAGATGACGCTTCTAGCAAAATTGCAGGACACAGAAGAGCGTTATGACAAACTCGACATTGAGCACCGAAATCTGCAATCGCAAACTACGAGGCTACAGCAGCAGCTTGCCAATGAAATTGCACAGCGCAGGGCGGATGCGGCCGAATCTGGCATATTCGCGATCCACGTCGAGCTCAAGCGCGAAAACTTCCAGCTGCGAGCACAAGTTGAAGAGCTCAAGGCGCTGCAAAGACGCTTCTTGACAACTGCAAAAAAGAAGACCATGAGCTTCCCCTCCCTCTGAAACAGCACGTACAGTTTGCACATATCAACACGGTCGACTAAACGTTCACATCAATTCCTTGAGTGCTCTATTGTCTTGTTTCTCCGCTCCACACAGCACCACTAAGCACCGTTGCGCAGCTGACAATCAGATCAGCTTCATTAAGTCTCCAACGATCCATAAGTGTGTCCTGCAGGATCAATACGTCGCCGAGTCTCGGCGTCGGCCAACGGCTGGTACTCCGTCATGAACTCACGCCGCACGCGATCACGGTCGTTGGCATTCGGCGTCCTACGTGCGATTTCCGCAGCCTTCATGGCGTTGCGAGTGATCAGCGGCGAGCGCGAGAACGTAGACGCGGTGAGGGCCTCCGGCGTGCGAATCGACGTCACTGCCTGCTCCAGCGGCTCCAGGTACACGAAGCCCGGCAGCCGCAGCGTGCCGTTGTAGACCGCCGTGCCCACCAGCAACGTGAGCATGCCTGCAAGCTGCAGCCAGCTCCAAATTGTCCACTTCTCTCCAAACTCGCCCTGCGTGAACAGGTAAAACAGCAGCAGATCCGCGCCCCAGACCGTAATCGGTCGGAAGTTGTCCAGGATCGCGTGCCAAATGGAGTTGAGCAGGTACGTCACCGACACGGCGAACACGTTATACCCGAGGATCACGAGCAGGTAGATGAGCACCACCGTCTGAGCCAGGCCGCTGTTCATGAGCATCTGGTACGCGTCGTCGAAGCGTTCGTTCGAGCCGAGATCGTTGCCCGGCACAAAGTACGCGACGGGGTACACCACGAACGTGGTCAGCACGAGGCCCCAGATGCCTTCCATGCCCACGACCACGAGCGGGGGGGCGCTGTCGCCCTCGTCCATCAATTTTTCTTCAAAAACGTATTGCACGGCCTGGATGGCGCAGCTCAGCACCACCATGAGCACGCCGAACGCCGGGTGCTGGTCGGCCGCGTTGTTGTCCTGACTCTCGGCGTCTGCGAGGCTCGTGGCCCCCACCATCAACGCCGCCAGCATGTTCAAGCCGATCCCGATCCACATGTAGCTGCGCAGTCGGTCCTTCAGCACGAACACCTTGAGCAGCGCCACGAACACGATGACAGTGCACTTCATGAGCTGGAACACGCTCACCGTCACGTAGAGCAGCCCCAGGTTGGCCACGAACGTGGCGAGCAGGTCGAAGGCGGCCGGCAGCGCCAGCAAAAAGTACATTTTTCGCGGGATCCGATATCGGTATTTCACTTTTTTTTTGTTTTCGCCACAAATAAGAAACAGCAAGAGGTGAGGTTAGGTGGCGTTGGCGACGGTTAGAGATTTGTTTTCGCTGCTGTGGCTTTTTGCGTTTTTTTCTTTTCTTTTCTTTTTGCACGTACTGCCGTTGCGGGAGCGCCGCCACTGTCGCTCGACGTGGTAGTGGTAGGCCCAGTGGATGGGCAGCGCGAAGACCATGGCCAAGAACATGAGCCACGTCTGGAAAATGGGCTTCTCGAACTTCTTGGTCTCTCCGTCCAGCCCCACCGAGTCCACGCCGTACAGGATCTTGCCCGTGCTGGTTTCGGAGGAAAAGTGGCAAATCCAAATGCAAATCCAAATGCAAAAGGCGGTTAAGCTAGTGTTAAACGGGTGCAACTTGTGCGGCTCTCGCGACGTACAGCGTGGTGCCCGTGCCCGTGATGAGCCCCATGCCGAAGACCAGCGCCTCCCTCGTGCCGCACGACATGGCTGCGTGGATGGCAACGGTCTCCGATCGCTTCTTACGGCGAACGCTGCCAGATCGGTTATGCGCTCCGGGGAAAAAAAGAATGGCAAAAGATACCTTGAGATGGTAGCCCTGTCGCTTATTGGCCCGGCGGGAGTGACAAAGGTGGATACGGGCATACAAAAAGCGAGATGGCGGTCGAATCAGGTGCGGCAAAAGCACCAACCTTTGTGGGGGAGGTGACGTGCGACGAGGGAAGCCCGAATGGCTGGCCACGGAGCTGCAGGCCGTGCACCGGCACACGTTGGTCGTGCCACTTTCCTCTCCAAGGCAACGGCAATGGCCATTCTGCAGTTCTATTGTGTGTTGTTCGTCTGTGTGTGGCTTTGATTTGGATCTGCCTCGCTCTACATGTTGAAGTTGCCTTTTTTGTCAACCGCCGGACGTTGGCGGTCTCTCGGTGAGTCCTCGCAGCATGGACGCGTAGATCTGCCCCGATGCGTCTCCCGACAGCGTTCTCCATAGCTCCGTCACGGAGGACTCGGATAGTTGATCTTGGGAGCTTTCCAGGCTCGGAGACTCGTTTTGCGTTTGGCTCTGCAGAGTCGCCACGAACTTCTTGCGCTCGGCTTGGTACTTGAACCGGGCGAGCGGAGCAGTCTCTTTCGTGACGCCGCAGCGCTCGAGTATTGCATTTTCCAGCGCGGTTAGTCGTTGGGCGGTGTCTTCGTTGATGAATGCCACGGGGATCGCGGTGGCGCTATCCGCTTCGGTGTTGCAACTGTTGTCCGCTGCGAGGGATGCGCTCGACGCTCGGCTTGACGAGCGCGACGTTCGACTGGAGGAGCGCGATGCAACAGCGGAATGGTTCCGACTGCTACTACTGGTGGACAAGTTGCTGTCCGTTTTCGAAGCCACTCCGGACCAGTCCAATTTCTGGAAGACCACTTTGTAGGGCTTCCGTCTGAGAAAGTTTTTCGGTGGTGACCGAGGCGAATGTGCTTGCGTTTCGACAGTTGATTCATGCTCTCGTGGCGAAGTAGCGGTGGGTTTGCTCGACTTCTGCTGTCTCTTGGCCGGGAAAAAGCGTCGCCCTGCTTTGACTGGGAGGGTAGTTTTAGGCGACTCGATGGAGTGTGGGCTTTCACCAGCTTCCGATGAGGTCACTGAAGACGGCGAAGAAGGGGGCGATAGTGCTTCTGCACGAGAAATCCTACCCATTGAACTTGACAGTGAGTCTTTCAGTGATAGCACTGGGGGTTTCGGCTTCTCGGATTTGTTCGCAGCTTGATCTGTTGATTGTTGTGCGCGTTTTCGTTGAGAAGCTTTGCTAATTGTTGCATCTCGTTGGGTCCTTACTGTAGTTGGCACCTTCTTCACGCGTTTGTTATGAGGCCTCTTCTGCTCTGGGGGGGTTGTGTTTTCCTCCTTCAGGTTGCTGGACTGTGTTGTGTTCACGTAGGGAACCATTGTGAAATTGTCCTTATTTGTCTGTCGCATGAGATAGCACACGCTGACACGAAGATCACCACGAGCTGTATGTCCTGGATACGCTTTCTCCAGAGGAAACCATCGGCACAACGAGTACTCAGTAGCCAGTGGTGTCTCAAGCAACGACAAAGGGATTCCGACGACGCCCAAAGTATTTGCATTTCCTCCAACGATATTGCCAGTGGCCTTCACGATTACGGTAATGGTCAGTTCGTCAATGACACTCTGAGGCGAAGTAATTCCATGCCTTATGTCATTGCTTAGGTCTATTGCAAACCGAAGTGAACAATCGTGCAGCTGAATTTGTGCGCTGGTGTTCTGGAAACTTGAAACAAACTGCTTCGACGGCAAAACACGCGCAATTACTTTTGAATTTCGCTTGAGTAACAGCTCTGTCTCGATATATTTTCCATCAAAAGCGCCTGAAGATCCAACACATAGCGCAAGATCCCGAGCAGAAAGCAGCTCGGCGACAACTTCATATGGAGGAAAGGCAGCACTTTGAGGCGGCTCGACAAGAGGCACGTAAACGTCAAGTGGGGCGATCACGATTGGATTCGCAAGAGGTGCTAGCATTGGTTTCTCAGTCTCCGATTCGACCATGATCGAGGTGGAGGGCAGCTCGAGATCAATTGCTGCTTTCTCTCGCAGTGCGGAAATTCCGCGGGCAAAACTCTGAAGCACGCGTGCCGATCGATGTCGCAGGGCTCGAGCCTTCTCTCGCTCAACAGCCAAACGCTGCTGCTCAATTGCAAAACTTTGAAATGCAGCAACCTCATCGGCTTCTTTCTTGTCTTCGGACGTATTAGGGTCCTTGTGAGTTTCATCCTGACTCCGTCCTCGATGGATCTCAGCACCGACAGTCAGCAAAAAATGCCGGAGATGCACTCGAAGCAACTTCTGCTGCGTGTCCGTCCTGTGTCCAGAATAACGACTCCGAAATTGTAGCTGCTTGCGCGCCTTGAAGGCCTCGTACGTCTCGCCAGCGATGCTTCCAGCCATCGGCTCCGCATGCAGCGACCATGCTACGACCGACCCTTCATGGAACATGGCTACATTTCAACCGTTACGTGCACTTCAACTTGCGTCGCTGAGATAAAGGCGCTGCTGCAGTCGTGCCAGAAGGAACGTTATATAACCTATAATATAACTTGCGTTCTTGTCGGTTCTGGCGCGAGGTCCTCTGCTGCTGACCGCGGCACGCCAGTGTCTTGTCCGCAATTTGTGAAGCTTGAAGTGCCTTCGCTACGTGCACCAACCAGCACAGAGCGTCTTTGACCCAGAGGAGCTGCAACACTGTACCACGGTCTCAATTCGTCGAAAGCAAATGGCTTCTCCGCTTTTCCTGCATCAACGAGGTTGTGCCACAACCTGTGGGTGTGGTGCGTCGAGCTGATCCGATAAGGCTTTTATCATCATTAGCTCCGGCTCGACTGCGCGACCTTGCCTGGCGGTCGACTCGATTCAAAGTTCGGAGCCATCAACACTGTCCTGCACGAAGTGATCAACATGTATCCGGATACATGTAGTTTGAAAAAAAAAACACTGAATTGGTTGAGTAACGCATGCAAGACATGTTTGATTGCAAACCCATTAATTCTAAGGCAGCTACTTGCTCCATTCACATGGGGAACGGAACCAGTAAGTTAGCAGCCACGGCCCTCCGAGCCGTCAGCCGGAATGTACCAGCAGTGCTTGGTCGCCACGCCGCCGACCTTGGTGCTCTGGAAGTTCTCGCCGAACTGCCAGGCATTGTCGGCCGTGTGGTACTGCAGCTTGAGGAAGTTCTTGGACGCCTGGAGCGACATGAAGCCGTACTCGTTGCTGCCGTACGTCCACAGGTTCTTGACGTAAGGCGCAGCGTACGCCGGAATACCACTGGCAGACTCCTTCTGAATACCACCACCAGCACCGTTCTCAGCAAAGTGCATGCGAAGAGAGGAGGAGTAGTCGTGCTTCTCGCCGTGCGTGTGGCCGTTGATCCAGAGGTTCACACCCGATCCGCGCAGAACGTCGAACCACTTCTTCATGTTGTACTCAACGTAGTGGTTGTACGCGGAGTAGTGGCTGTTAACCACCTTCCACGTAGCAGTGGACTGCTTGACCTGCTGCGCAAGCTGCGAGCGGGCCTGGTCACCCCACGCCTTAAATTTGGCCACACACTGGTCAAACATGCCAGTATCGCCACCAGCGCAGTACTGGTGACCACGTCCAACGTTGCGGCAGGTGGCGCTGTCACCGTTGGAGTAGCCGTAGCACTGGCAGCAGATCTGGTCCGCGCCGTGGATGTCAGCGTCGTTGGTGTCGATGTTGAAGATGTCGATGCTGATTCCAGTGGCGCGGTCCTCGATGCGGTGAACGTAGAAGTGGTCCTTCAGGTTCCAGCGGTTGTCGTTGGGGCTCGTGTAGGTCGCCTGCCAGTTGAACTTGTTGTCGATGCCCTGCAGCAGCGCGGCCGTGTTGGCGCAACGGGCCAGGTTGTTGCCGTTGTTGCACACGTAGCTGGCACCACCGTAGTCGTGGTTGCCCAGCACGTTGACCCACGGGATGGTCTTGATGTTGGCACCGTCGAACTTCTCCTCGAACGTCTGCGTGAACTGCGAGTCACGGCCCTCGGCGCTGTTGATGCCCGTCCAGTAGAAATTGTCGCCATGGCCCATGATCACCTTGGGCTTCACGGCCTGGTTGCCAGCCTGCGTGTTCATCAGGCTGGCCACGACGTCTTCGGCCACAACGTCATAGTTGCTGAACGAGTTGGAGCGCGAGCAGCACGAGCCCTTGTAGGGCGTAGTGCCCCAGTCACCGATGGCGAAGGCGGCGAGAGGGTAGGCAGCCGTGGCCGGGTCCGTCGAGGCCACCGCACCCGTAGGCGTGGCCGACGTGGACGTGGACCTCTGAACGACACCAGAGACGGCACCGGGGTTCGACTTGCCGGTGCCCTTGCTGCCCTTCAGCCAGCAGGTGCCGCCATTGTAGTTGGTCCACGTGAAGGCACCGCAGTTGCTCCTGCCGGAGCAGATCGAGCAGCAGCCGTTAGCCGAGGCGCTCTGGGCGCTGCCAACGTCGGCACCGGAGTAGTCGACGTTCTGCTCCAGCGTCTGGCATCCCGAGGGCGCCGACGAGGCCTGCAGCACGCCCGAGATGGCACCAGTGCTCGACTTGGCAGTGCCCTTGCTGGCCTTCAGCCAGCAGGTACCGCGGTTGTAGTTGGTCCACGTGAAGGCACCGCACCCGTTGGTGGTGGAGCAGATCGAACAGCAGCCGTTGGCCGACGAGCTGGGCACGCTGCCGACGTCGGCGCCACTGTAGTCAACGTTGTTCTGGAGGGTCGAGCAAGTGGCGGCCTCGGAGACGGCGGCGAGTACGCCCATGCAGAGCACGAGGAGTTTGGCGTTCATCATGTTTGTTCGATGCTACTTCCGTAGTATTCACGTCCGACAGCGAATTGATGAATGACAAGTGCACCACCACACTGAACTCTCTGGTAGAGACCGACATCAGACCCTCCAGTTGTTCTGAGCGTTGAATTTCAGCATTTTGGTGTTTGTCCGCGGCGAGGGCTATCCCACCCGCGGCCGGGAGAACCGGGGCGCCGGGCACCCCACGACAGATTTGAGGCTGAGAATCCAATCCACCATAGTTACTCAAGGACGCTGCAACGGCACGATAAGGATCGGCAGCGTGAGAAAAGCAGCACATGGCGCGGCATCAGCGCCACATGATGACTTGAAAGAGAGAGCACCGAGCTGCAGCATGTACATGTATTAATACATGTACACGATCCGCGTGGTGCGACGGTTGCCACTAGGGACTCGACAGGCTCAAGTGTCCATGCCAGCGGAATCCTCCCGCAACGATCCCCGCAGCAACACTGCTCTCGTGCAGACATCGTCAAACGAGAATCGTCGCACTAATTCTCTCGTTTAGATGAAGGGAGTTAGGGCTTCTTCAGGCTCCGCTTGCAGCTCCCAACCCACGCCCGTCCGTCGGGACGAACGGTCGCATAGGAGTTCGGCACGATGCGGCAGTCAGCGAAAAGAGCCGCAGACGTCGACGTATCGACGTTGCACATGACTGGCGTGGGTTAAAGGCGAGGTAGAGACCATACCGAAGGCAACGTTGCAGCACCGCCGTTGGTGTCGACTGCAACCGTACATGTATCGTGTACTGGAGTGGATCTTTCAATCTTACGGTGTGTAGGGGTACTCGTTGCACGATCGACCAAAGGGTGCATAATGTTCTGGTGACATCGCGTCTTCGTGCAGCAGATAAGCTGCTATTCAGTGGATGACGGACAGCATACTCGATACATGCACCTGTATAGGAACTTATGGAGAAACGAACAGCAAGCTCGTCCAGCGCGACGCACTCGACATCGATGCGACAGAACGTTTCAGCTTGGCCTGAAAGGCAAATACGCTAGGAGTTTGCCTTTCGCCAACAAATTTGAGTCAGTCGAAGGACAACTGTCCCGGACTTTTCCCGATAGAAATGTACGAGCGAAAGAAACTGTGCCCCCTCTTCTCTTCTTCGGGATCCTAGATGTCTACGTGCACCGTCTGAAGTTTTTTTTTGAGCATAGGTGCAGCAGTCTGCATGAAAACAACTTCAGCACTACATGTATTGGTAGTATGTCGCTCTCTTCTACTGTACTGAGAGCGCTGCTTTGCCAATAGTGTAGTACTGTACTACACCGCGTAGTATAATCTACACGTACCGGTGTAGTACATTTCTACGAGGTTAACAGACACACCGTTTAAAACGCTGCAGCATGTGTGACAAAACTCTCATTGATGCTTAGATTTCTAAGGTGTACTGCTGCAGATGCAGTCATTGGAGCGTCTGTGAAGGATCACATCCCGATGCGAACAAAACAGGCATGTACAGCGCGACTTGAATGCGTCGTGGTTGACTACTCAATCACGTTGATCTCGATCCCAAAGGTATTTACAGGTTCGGGAACGAGTAGCCGGCGGGGGCGGCCTCGCAACCAGCGCCCGGGGCAGAGCAAACGGAGCAGATCTGCGAGTAGAGCGAACGGCTGCAACCGTACTTGGCACGGGCACACACGGCACTGTTTTGGTAGCACTTGGGGTTGGCCGAGGTCAGGCTCGCGATCGACGGCAGAGGGGTCATGTTCGGGTACTTGCCGCTGCTGACCAACTGGTTGTACATCGTCACCATCTGCGTAGCACGGTTCGAGTTGGCGTTTTGGTCACCCGGGTTCTTCCAGAAGTCGATCGACTGCTCCACCTCGAATCCACGGCCCGTGTTCTTGGCCTTAAACTCAATGCCGCCGGCCTGGCAGAACTGCTGGTAGTTGCTGTAGCCCATCTTGGTAATGCCGACCAGGTCGTCAATGTTGATGTAGCCCAAGATCTTGTAGCTGTACGTGCACTTGACGCCATCAGGCTGCACACCCATGGGGCAAAGGCCACCGTCGTACTGAGCGCGGCACTGGTCCGTCTTGTCGGCACGGTACTTCTGAGCGCACGCGTTGGGGAACGAGCACCAGTAGTTGCCCGGGTACGGGGCACGCGGGTCCGAGCCCTGGGGGTTGCAACCAACGTTCGGGCCAATGTCAGCGTTGCCGTCCAGGCCGTAGTAGAGCTTGCAGCTTTTGGGCAGGTCCGAGCCGGCGTTCGTGCACTTAGCGCCGTCCATGGCCACGAAGTCACCATACTCGGGAGGAGTGTGGTTCTCGTAGTACTTGACGCTGGCGGTCGGCTGCACGATGGTCATCTCGTAGAACACGACGTACTGCATGTTGTTCTTGCGCTGGCAACGCACCGACTGCTCGTTCACGTTGATGCCCTCAGCCTGCACGTACATCAGAGCACCCTCCACAGACGCCGTGTTAACCGTGTCGAGGTTGTTGACGTACTGCTGGTCAATCGTCGTGCCGTACTTCGACAGCCAAAGCTTAGCCTGGTCATTCCAGACAGGGGCATCGCCCTGCACACGGGCCTGGACGACCTTCACGGGAGTCATGCGCCATCCACCACTGGGGGTGGGGGCGCTCCTGCTGCTGCCGTCGCTCGTGGAACCCAGGACACCCGAGATAGCGCCCGGGTTCGAGGAGCTGGTGCCCTTGCCGCTCTTCAGCCAGCAGGTGCCGCCGTTGTAGCTCGTCCAGGTGAACGCGCCACAACTGTTGGTCTTGGAGCAGATCGCGCAGCAGCCGTTAGCGGAAGCGCTGTGAGCGTTGCCAACGTTGGTGCCGCTGTAGTCGACGTTGTTCTCTAGCGACGAGCAGGTCGAGGACGGAGTCGACGACGTGCCACCGACAACGCCGGAGATGGCACCGGGGTTGGAGGTGCCGGAGCCCTTGGAGGCCTTCAGCCAGCACGTACCGCCGTTGTAGTTGGTCCACGTGAAGGCACCGCAGCCGTTGGTCTTGGAGCAGATCGCGCAGCAGCCGTTGGCCGAGGCACTCTGAGCGTTGCCAACGTTGGCGCCGCTGTAGTCGACGTTGTTCTCCAGCGACGAGCAGGTCGAAGATGCAGAAGCCGCCTGAAGAACGCCGGACACGGCGCCGGGGTTGGAGCTACCGGTGCCCTTGCCGCTCTTCAGCCAGCAGGTACCGCCGTTGTAGTTGGTCCACGTGAAGGCACCGCACCCGTTGGTGGTGGAGCAGATCGAGCAGCAGCCACTGGCCGAGGCGCTGCGGGAGTTGCCCACATTGGCACCACTGTAATCGACGTTCTGTTCCAGAGTCGAGCAAGTCGCCGCCTGCGTGACAGCTCCGAGCAGGCCCACGTAGACGAGCAGGAGCTTGGCGTTCAGCATGATGGCACTTCCTCGATTGAATACAAGCACGAGCGAGTAAATTTGAGAATGCTGTTGGTGAGAGAGACCACCACAAGCACGAGGACGGGAAAGACGCAGGAGAATCCGGGAGATGGCGTGCTACGTTACCCATGTGTTGTGTAGCGTTTTGGTTTTGGTATTATGGTATAATACATGAGTGAGGCGATTCCACGATGGGATGGATGGGAGTCCCATCTGCGGCAGTTGCAACTTGGCATAGCCAAAGAGAACCGGTGCACAGGTGCAGTGCACCGCATCTGGCCGTTGGCGACAGATTTGATGCAGGTACCGGTATAATACATGTACGTGTATAATACCAAGTACGTACAGTACTGCATCCAGTTTCAAACTTCAATGTCATTGCAATCTGCGACTCGTAAAAGCACGATAAGACGATCTCGGAGCGCGCGCTGTAGTACGATACATGTACACATGGACTCGCACAGAAAAAAATAGCTGCTGTAGGTGCATTTTTTTAGGTTTTGTGATTTTTTTCCTCTCCCGAGTTCAGTAATAGGATGGTATCTGGTCCGCCAAGACAGCTCCTTTCTTTTACTACGTGGTCGTGCCACGAGGACTGAAAGCCCCGTCGTGCCGAAGTCAACAAGTCTTGTATATGCCTAGGCTGCCAAGGCATATACAAGAATTGATCACTTTTTGAATGTACATGTACATGTACTGTACTGTATCAAAATCGTTAATAAAAGACGGTTTTCTGTGACAATCACAGGTGGGAGCCAGTGATGCCCACGGCGACCGTGCCACATAATGACAATAAACTGCTCGAACAGCAATGTGAGCAGTACATAGTGCGTCGTACATGCAGATGCAATGCAGGCCACTTTACTGGAAGTTTCAGCCATACTCTTCACAACAAGACTGTCGCTGATGAACTAGCATGCCGTTGCTACCGCAACTGAACCTTGCAAGACCCTGACATGAAAAAGCGACGCGATGCGACAGTCAGCAAAGTATTCAGCTTCCCACCAGACTGTGAGTCACAGTCTGTGACATATGCACGTAGACGGAACATCTGTGCTTGAGCTGAGTGGGGGCACAGCGAGCTCGAACAGCTAAAATCTCGAGTGCAGGATCGAAGGGGCAAAATACACCATTGCACGGCGTTATTCTCAAAGTCAACACTCAAAATCAAAATGTGAACGCTCAAATTCAAATGATTGCCAGATTTAATACGTTATGAAAAGTAATAATCTATCCAATCTAATTGCATACAGCTAACTACCAACCTGCATGTCCTCGAAGCGCAGTGCACGCTGGTG
>BSXT01005481.1:0-17564 GCA_030267785.1 Phytophthora fragariaefolia
GATGATTGTGAGCACCTACCAATTCGTCCTCAAACGGCGAAAGCAGGCCCTTCGGTGACAGGACGTACACGGGATTAAGTCCAGGAGTGCATTGCGGTCCCAACGAGCGCGATTTCTGCTGTGGGGAAGGCTTACAAGGCGAGCAATAGCTCGGAAGGTGTCAAGATTCGTGCCGCTGGAATGTTTGATGCTAAGGATTAAGAACCTCTAGGTATTAATATGCGTCGTTTGACATATTTCAAGTGCGAACCTTCCTCGTCTCCCTTGTCACTACGAGGACAAGGATGTTTGCCAACACCAACTCGTGCAATAAATAGCAACAACCAATAAGTGCACAATTTAAAAGAAAGAAGAAATTACAATTTCTTCTTCTACATGACAGCACTGAAGGCCGAATAATCAAGTGCACCGACGCCGGAGAAGGCGATGGTATTATTAATGAAGTTTAATTAAAGCCTTCAAAATTTAATACAGGAACAATCCGTTTGATTTGATGTGATGCAATCATACTTTTACTGCCCGGCTGGATGAAGGCGCGGTAATTCTCCAATTAACCTAAACACCAGATGTTTCGGCATATGATTGTATCCGTGAGCCAATGAAAGACTACCGTTGTGATCAATGATCGGATAGCCCTAATTGAGCCCTTTCCCCAAACTTTTTCGTGACGGAGACACCTTTTTTAAGCGGCTGTAGCTCCAAAACGGCGCAGAACTCGTCAAATCTGACCTCAAAATCGGATTCTGCGGTCGCGAATTACCCTTATATCTAACTATCGCATATGGAAAGTCACCATCTTCCTTGTCAAATCTGACCTCGAATTTTGGTACAAACTATTATGGCCAGTACAATATTAATAATCACTTGGCCCACTCACTTTTTGTCTTTGTTTGTCACTTTTTGTATCTGCACTATATCCCGTTGAAGATGCTCTTAGGTGGGCGAAGCGACGCCCGGATGCTGGACGAGAGGCGGGAGGAGCGTGCGCCGCTGCTGGGTGCGGACGGGCGCAGGCCGGCGCTGCTGTACGTGCTGACGCTGTGCGCCACGATCGGCGGCTTCCTGTTCGGCTACGACACGGTGCGCGCCGCCGCGCTGCTGCCTCGCAGCCCGCGGACACTCACGCGCCGTCTGCGTGCCGCCAGGGCGTGATCTCCGGCGCGCTGGTGCTGCTCAAGCGGCCCGAGGCCTTCCGCCTCTCGCACCTGCAGAGCGAGAGCGTCGTGTCCGCCGCCGTGCTCGGCGCCATCGCCGGCGCGGCGCTCAGCAGCTGCGCCACGCACGGCATGGGGAGGCGCCCCGTCATCCTGCTGTCGTCCGCCATGTTCGCGCTGGGCTCGGGGCTCATGGCCGCGGCGCAGAGCTTCGAGGCTCTGCTGGCCGGCAGGCTCGTGGTGGGCGTGGCCATCGGCTTCGCGTCCATGACGGTGCCGCTGTACATCGCCGAGGTGTCGCCGCCGGACATGCGCGGACGCCTCGTGTCGCTGAACACGGCGCTGGTCACGGGCGGACAGTTTTTCTCCGGCGTGCTGGGCGCACTGCTGGCGGATGTGGACGACGGCTGGAGGTACATGTTGGGGCTGGCAGCCGTCCCCGCGACCGTGCAGTTCCTGGGCTTTTTGCTGCTGCCTGAAAGCCCACGATACTTGATTGGCAAAGGGAGGATGGACGAAGCGTCTACGGTTCTGAAGAAGATTCGGGGCATAGATGACGTGCACGCGGAAGCGAGGCACATCAAGGCTGAGCTCCGCCGGGCGGAGGAGAAAAACGCAAATATATGGGACGATATCTGCTCCCCGGCGGTACTACGAGCACTGGGGCTCGGCTGTTTCCTTCAAGCTCTTCAACAGCTCTGTGGGATCAATACTGTCATGTACTATGGGGCCACGATTATCCAGCTGGCAGGCTTTACGGATCCGGCCACAGCAATTTGGCTCTCAGCCCTTGTGTCATTCAGCAATTTCATCTTCACCTTTGTTGGGATCTATCTTGTCGATCGAAAAGGTCGACGGGTGCTTACTCTTGGAAGTCTTGTAGGCATCGTAGTGTCGCTAACGGCACTTGGAGTGAGTTTCTACTGTGCTGAGCTACAGTCAGTCAGTGCTGTTGGTGCAGGTGGGTGCTCCCAGTTTACGACGTGTCGTGACTGCATTGCCAGCACAACGTGCGGGTTTTGCTCGTATGGTAAACGCCCGGAATCCGCCATTTTAACGTCAAATTTGTGCCTACCTGGAACATCTACCTCAACGTCACAGGGTTCTTGTGCGAACGCCAATTGGACGTATGAGTCGTGTCCGTCACAGTGTGGTGTTTCTGGATGGGTTGTTTTCGTCACACTTTTCATTTACTTGGCATGCTTTGCTAGCGGCATGGGGTGTATGCCCTGGACCATCAATGCTGAGATTTATCCGCTGCACGTGCGCAGCTTTGCGCTGAGCATAGCAACAGCGACAAATTGGCTGTTTAACCTGCTCGTTTCGTTTACCTTCTTGGGTATTGTGGACATTCTTGAGCCGTATGGCGCATTTTGGCTTTACGCAGTTTTTGCTCTTGTGGGGCTTGTGTATCTGTGGAAGCGGCTGCCAGAAACCAAAGGTCTAGAGCTGGAAGATATTCAGCTTATTTTTGAGCGATGTGATTACGATGAAAAGGCTCATTAACGAAGTACATGCATATTACACATATTTCTAATGCGTTAATGATTTTTTTTGCATTTTGCAATGCTTGCCGCCTATGTTATTATTGTGGCCCGAAGACGTACTTGTGAGCAAAACGTCGTGCAAACCTTGCGTTTTGTATCATACAAGATGTATGGATTTCTACATGTACGACGATTTCCTGTATCTATAGATGAAGCGCCATTAGCCCGCGAGTGCAACAGTGACTGACCGCAGAGGTAGCATGGTACATAGCATGGTCTGATCGCTCATAGTATTTGAGCCATAGATCTGGTTCAGGGTCCAGCAAACTGACGCGGCACACTCGGTGCTGCGTCAGTTTCTCCGCGCTCATGTCATGGATCATTGGTCCGCTCGTTACCACCCAATTTCAGGCAAACGATGGTATTATACTGTGCATATTCACTACTGTCATAGCTCTGCAAATGACAAGGAGTTTGCTAAGAAAAAGTATGCGTGTACTAAGTAATGTTGATTTAGTCAGCAAGATGCATCATGAATCGCCTCTTGTGCATGAGCACTTTTGGTGGACGCTTCCAGGTTATCAGTTACAGCGGAATATTTTACCCGACTTGCGAACATACGCTGGATTTCCTCGAGTTCCAAGCCTTTTGTCTCTGGCAATTCTCGCCATAAATACAGAAGACCGGACAGCGAGACAACAGCATATAGCCAGAATGCTCCATACGGAGCCAACGCATCGATCGTCGATAGGAAGGTGAACGATACGAGTAGATTGGATATCCAGTTAACCGATGTCGAGGCACTAAGCGCAATGCTCCGGACACGTAACGGATAAATCTCCGCATTAATAGTCCACGGCATGCAACCCATTCCGCTCGCAAAGAATGCCAGGTACAAGAACATCGACATCAAAATGGCCCATCCAATGTTGTGGCTATCATCCGGGCACGAATCAAATGCCCACTGAGAACCGGAGCAGAATCCACGAGATGATGACTGCACTGATCCCGGCATACACAGGTCGGATGCTATACCAGAGCAAAATCCACAGGCAGCATTTGCGACGCAATCAAAGCATGTCGAGATACCAGCACAAGCGCCTGTGCCTTTAACCTCCACCGACTCCTTCTCTGCGATATAAAAGCTTCCCCCAAGCATCACCAATGAGAAAAAGACGCCAGTCAGACTTCCTAGCGTTAGTAGTCGACGGCCTGCGCGCTCCACGAGGTAAATACCCACAAAGGTGAAAATGAAATTGCTGAAGGAAACGAGCGCGGAAAGCCACATAGCAGTCGAAGGATCTGTAAATCCTGCCATTTGGATGATGGTAGCGCCATAGTACATGACGGTGTTGATACCACAGAGCTGCTGAAGGCACTGAAGAAAACATCCAATTGTGAGTGCACGCATCACTGGGGGCGACCTTAATTCTTCCCACAGATTAGAGTCGTCAAGCTTGGATCCCTGCACTTCGGCCTTGATATGTTTCAGCTCAGTGTCAACGTCTTGGTCGCCACGGATTTTCATTAGCGCCGCACGCGCTTCATCATCATTACCCATGCTCACCAGATAACGAGGGCTTTCTGGTAGCGCTAGGAAGCCCACAAACTGCAAAATAGCAGGGATAGCAGCAAGCCCGAGCATGTATCTCCAGCCTCCTTCCGTGTCTGCCAGCAAGGCGTCCAGCACACTGGCGAAGAACTGTCCACCCGTAATCAGCGCCGAGTTGAGTGATACCAGCCGACCTCGGATCTGCGGGGGCGACGCCTCTGCGATGTACAGCGGCACCGTCATGGACGCGCAGCCGATGCCGACCCCGACGACCAGCCGACCGACCAGCAGCTCCACGAAGGTGCCCGCTGCTGCCATGAGCCCAGCACCAATTGTGAACAAGGCAGAAGACGCCAAAATCACCCGCCGCCGGCCAAGCGTGTGGTTGCCGATGCCGCTGAGCGCCGCGCCAGCGATGGCGCCGCCCACTGCCGCAGCCACCACCGCCTCGCTCTGGAGGTCGGAGAGCGCGAACCCGCGCGGGCTCTGGAGCAGCACGAGCGCCCCCGAGATCACTCCCTGGTAGACGTAGAGCAGCGAGTGGCATACAGCGATGAGTCGGCGGTAGAGCTGCGAGAGGACGCAGAGCAGCAGGGCAGGGCACGAACTGTGTCATAGCCGAAGAGGAAGCCGCCGATGGACGCGCAGAGCGTCAGCAGGTACAGGAACAGGGAGGACGTCGCCTGGTGCTCTGGCAGCGCTGCGCTGGGGCTCGTGGACGGTGGCGGGGCTGCCTGCGTCGCCTGCGCGGGGCTCGTCGACGCCTCCGCCATGGCAAAGTCTCTGCACCACGTCACAGACGACGAAACTGACTCAGTGTCGGCGTCTGATTGGTCAACTCCAGGGGGGTGTACCCATGAACTTAATTAAGTACATGTATGCTGCATACGCCATTCGGCACGACACCGGCACCACCACACCACAGCACTGGTCATGTCGCATTGTCCTACTTTAATGGTGTACATGTACTCTAATGGTACTCACCACAAGAATACATGTACATGTGCACAGCCTGTGTACATTATTCCAGCGTGACACAGTATCGGAAAATTCATGCCTGCGTCACCAGAATCGGCTATGCTTGAGCGGCACAAGCTGTCCACGTGTGTTTTTAAAGCGGTACAGTCATGGAAGCGAGGCCAATGACAATGCCCACCCCGAACTGGTCCTTTCAGGCCTGTCCGACGGACAACCGCACCGCTGGGTGGATCATCTTCGTCGCACTCTTCGTGTATCTGGCCTTCTTCGCGAGTGGCATGGGCTGCATGCCCTAGACCATCAACGCCGATATCTACCCGCTTCTCGTCCGCAGCTTTGCACTGAGCTTGGCCACGTCGGTGTGATGGGTCACCAATTTGCTCGTGTCGTTCACGTTCTTGTCCATTGTGGACGGGCTGTCGGTGTACGGTGCGTTTTGGTTGTACGCGTCAATCGCACTGCTCGGCTTCACGTACCTGTGGGAGGCTCTACCGGAGACGAAGGGCTTGGAGCTAGAGGAGACCCAACAGAAACTTGAGCGTCGTCTGAAGTCTTGAGGAACTGATCTGACCGCTTCAAGTGGAGGTTGTAATGTTGTATGTACCAACTTGGTATAACGGCTTGACCCTGGCAGATGTGACTGTGCTAAACTGCAATATCGACTTAGCGATGACCACCACGCAAGAAACGTTCGTACGCTACTGGGGACGGGCCATTTTGGCGATGGTGTCGTTCAACTGAACTTCCTGGGCTGCGTGTAAATCTGGTATGGCTGCATGCGAGTTTTTGAGGGATTCAGAGCATGTTGGCGCATCAACGGTTGATTCAACCCGCTCGACTTTGAAAGCATCACCAAAAGAAAAGCTCAGTAAGCTCTCGCTACATGCACTGTGACACCAAACCGAGCTTCAACTTCATGTGTGTGTGCAATAGCCCTATTCCCTGTTAGAGCACTGTCGACCATCATGTTCGACTACTGGCAGCGATAGCAACAGTGCAGGCGAAAATATGCTGTGTCAACCGACGTGATCCCTCTCGAGCAAGGCAACTGTAGCACAGAGGCGCGCTAGCAGACGCAAATACTCCCCCACCTTCGGCGATGCGACCACTTGAATCTCCAGTTGAGACTCACTCCAGTTGAGACTCACTCAAGTTGAGTGCATCTTTCTTGGACAGTGCATACCGCGATTTGCGACTAACCCATATCGTGTTCTCGTCATTGGCTAAGTCGCTATGTGACGCCACACCCCCATCGCCAGGTGCTGTCTGCCCGTGGAGAAATAATGATCCGTTTCGCTCCGAGCCGCTCATTTGCGAAATTACCGGCTCAGACGCAGGGCTCAAGTCACTTTTGGAGTATTTGGCTCTGCGACTAGTTGAGCCAAACTAGCGAATTGTTGGATACGGGTAGCCATCTCAGTTCTCGACTTCAACATGGCAGGAAGCTCAATATGCTCCTCGCGAGAGCGCGGCTCCACCCAGGAAGCAGCGCCGCTATTACCAAAGTCGGATCCACTGTTGCCGAAAGATGGCAACCCACTCTACTTGTACCTGCTCACACTCTGCTCTACCATCGGCGGGTTTCTCTTTGGCTACGATACGGTATGCCGCATTCTTGCCCCGCTTTCATAGATTGAATGAGAGGGCTAACTGAACCGTGCACGTGCTACTTAATTGTAAAGGGTGTTATCTCCGGTGCACTGGTCCTGCTGAAAAGTCCTCAAGTGTTTGATCTCACGGATTTAGAAAGCGAAAGCGTGGTCTCGGCTGCTGTTGGAGGTGCTATCATCGGTGCAGCTCTCAGTAGTTGTGGCAACGACGTGTTTGGTCGTCGCCGTGTCATATTGGTGTCTTCCGCTATGTTTACAGCGGGTTCGGTACTAATGGCCTTCGCTGAATCGTTTGAAGAGCTACTCGTCGGCCGGCTCGTCGTGGGCATTGCGATTGGGTTTGCTTCCATGACTGTACCGCTATACATCGCCGAAGTTTCGCCCCCGAGCATACGTGGACAGCTTGTGTCGTTGAACAATGCATGTGTGACTGGAGGCCAGTTCTTCGCCTGCGTTCTCGATGCGGTGCTCGCCAATGCGGACAACGGCTGGCGCTACATGCTTGGCCTCGCCGCCATCCCTGCATTTCTTCAGCTACTGGGGTTTCTCGCATTACCGGAGACTCCACGGTACCTCATGAGCAAAGGACGCAAGGAAGAGGCTTGGGAGTCCCTTGTTAAAGTTCGCGGCACAATGGACGTCTCAGCTGAGTTCAGTCATGTAGAGGACGAAGTTGAGCGGAGTCGGTATGAGGACACCAACGTGTTGGAGAATCTGCGTACGCCATCCGTCATGCGAGCTCTGGCCCTCGGCTGCTTCCTCCAAGCGCTCGCACAACTATGCGGTATCAACACCGTGATGTATTATGGAGCCACCATCATCCAAATGGCTGGCTTCACCGACCCCACCACCGCCATTTGGCTCTCCGCGCTCGTCTCTTTCAGTAACTTCATCTTCACCTTCGTCGGCATCTACCTCGTCGACCGAGCGGGTCGTCGTCTGCTCACTCTCGGAAGCTTGGCCGGTGTGTTCTTCTCACTCGTGGTGCTCGGAGGAAGCTTCTACGCGGCGGAGATGCAGTCAACGGTGGTGACGGGTGTCAGTGAGTGCTCGGGTATCTCAACGTGCTTCGACTGCGTGGCCAACGCCGCGTGCGGGTTCTGCTCCGAGGGAAACGCGGACCCGCTGACAGCGCTGTCGAGCCCCACCGCCATGAACCTGTGCATGCCTGGCAACGCCATGTCGACTGAGCTGGGATCGTGTGCCACCCCGAACTGGTCCTTCCAGGCCTGTCCGACGGACAACCGCACAGCTGGGTGGATCATCTTCGTCGCACTCTTCGTGTATCTGGCCTTCTTCGCGAGTGGCATGGGCTGCATGCCCTGGACCATCAACGCCGAGATCTACCCGCTTCGCGTCCGCAGCTTTGCACTGAGCTTGGCCACGTCGGTGTGATGGGTCACCAATTTGCTCGTGTCGTTCACGTTCTTGTCCATTGTAGACGGGCTGTCGGTGTACGGTGCGTTTTGGTTGTACGCGTCAATCGCACTGCTCGGCTTCACGTACCTGTGGAAGGCTCTCCCGGAGACGAAGGGCTTGGAGCTGGAGGAGATCCAACAGATATTTGAGCATCGCGAAAAGCGGACAAGCTCAGTTTTCTCTACTGTCAGTGACTTCACCTCATCTGTATCAACCATATAATGAACATAAACCCACATTACGTGATGGAGAGGTATTAAAATCCATGCATATTGGTCGAGGTCGAATTGTTTAGTTTGAAGTTGCTAGAGTGAATGGCTGCGGCTTTCTTCCTCTTGAAAAACCACACGCCTAATCAGCTCTTTGCTGAGCGACGCAGCAGACAACTGATACAGCTACATTGGATAACGCACTGTGAATCAATGTACCCAAAACGGGTGAGGCGAAACAAGCAGTGAACTATGCGCCGGGGACAGCCTCCAGCAAGCTCGGGTCTTCAACACACGCCTTCAAATTCTTGGCCATACGAGCTGCCTCTGAGCCATCAACGTAGCGGTGGTCAATGGTCGTCGTCAGTGTCAATATCGGACGCACTTCAATTTTGCCATTCACGACTACAGCCTTGTCCAAGATCGATCCGATAGTTACAAGCATCGGCACCTGCGAGTATGGTGTGATTGGGGAGAACGCCAGATCCAGCCCCATCATGCCCACCGATGTCACCATACAGCTGCCGAACATGTACGGTTCTACACCCACAGGTGGAATGCGAAAGCCGCAAGCACTACCTAGCCAACCGAAGAAGTTGAGCATCGGGCGAATAACCCACGTTGGCAGCACGCTCATTATTTTGTTGCGGTCTTCCTGACCCTTGTCCTTGCCGCTGCGAATTTTGGTCGCATCGCCACGAACTCGGTTTACCACATCTTGCAGAGTCATCTTGTCGATCTCAGGCAATCTGCAAACGCCTAGATCCTTGCCCGCACCAACCGCTACAAGGCACGAGATGTCCACGGTTGGTGCAGGGTAATATTTGCCAAAGACCAAGTGGCCGTTCACTGATGGCGCTTTGCTCAATGCCTCACCAAGTGCACGCAAGACAATATGCGTGATTGTGAGATGGCAGTTCGAATTTTTTCGCCGCTCTGCGATGTACTGGTTAGTCTTAGTCATGTCCAACTGTAGCGTACCGAGAATCATACCGCTGTCAGGGGCTCCAAAGGTTGAGATCATCATTTTTCGTCGTGGTGACATGTGACTAGGCCCCAGGTGGAGTTGAAGAGCGAAAAACAGAATCAGCAAGATCACGACAACAAAATGCACCGCAGTTGGAAGCCCAACCGTCTTGAGGGCCAACACCGCCCCACCAAATTGAATAGCGTACATCGCTACATCACTAATGGTGTTCTTGCCTGTCTTGGAGAGATCCATTACTTCAGCTTTTTTATTCGATTCGCCCTTCTTCGCTTGGTCTGCTGACTTTACTTGCGGCGTTTGTGAGCGCACGTCTACTTGTAGTGCTTTCCCTGTTGGTGGAACAATATTGGTGGGTACACGATGAAGGGTACTTGTTCGGCCCACTGCGACTCCGTTCTGCGCAGCATGGCCATTCTGGACTGAGCCCATTGACGACGGGCGCTTCGAATATGGAGGTGGGAGCTCAAACAATGTGTTAGTCAGCTTTCCCCGGGCCGCCACCTGATCTAGGTCGCGTCTCGCCTTGATCACTTCACCCATTCGGGAAATCACGAACGGCTGTTCTGCTGCTGCCTTCCCTGCAATTCGCGCAGGGATGCTACCCTTGAGATCAGTTTTAACCATCGTAGTCACCTCAGCACCATCATATCTTGCGTTCGGAACAATCTTGGTGCAAGCCAAATGCAAATCACCGCGAACAACCTTGGGTTCTTTGAGCGGGCACAATTCCAGATCCTCTATACTCTGTACCACCACAATAATCGTGCCTCCGGGCAGAACACGCCAATGAGCCAGGTTACAGAAATCTCGTCCAGCAACCACGAACATCGACTTGTACTCAAGATAGTCGATGTTGGTCTGCGCATTCAACGACTTCAGATTCATTCCCAACGCAAGCTGCGGATCCACAAGCTTTCGCTTAGCAGCGTCCACCACTTGTTCCCAGATAGCGCGTGGGTGGTAAGGCAAGTAGCCTACGCCCATAGCTGCCGTCAACGACCCATCTACCCTGGTGTATGCCTTGACACCATCCTTTTCTCCGATGAAGTTCCACGATGTTTCATCGTTAAGCTCAGCTTCCATGCGTGCAACAGCCTTCTCAATTATCTCACTGTACTCTTCAGGGACAACAGGGAACCCTTCGTTCGGCACAACACTTGGACGGGTGCTTGCCAAAGACTCCACCTGGTCATCTTGGTCATGAGCATCGGCCGGTTGTGATCTCATGGAGAAAGCTTCCTCCTCATCTTCCACGCAGTCGGTGGTAGAAATGCCAAACACTGTGGCATTCGTGACGTATTCCCACTGCCTAGGGCTCTCATCCTCATCCAGCGCCTTTCGCAGGCCATCCACCACGAACGCCTGCTTGATAAACATCTTGGCCTGCAGACCAGCCGGAATGCCTGCCTTCACATCCACCTTCGTAATATACGTGGCGTTCACGCCGGTGTAGTCCTCGTTGGGCACAAGCAGAAACCCTGCCATGATAATCTTGCCACGCACGATCTGCGGCTCCTGGTTCTTGACAAAGCTGTCATCCTCCGCGTAGGTCGCCACCACGACCATGGATCCGTCTCGTAGCACGCGCCAATGCGTAAGGTTGACGAAGTCCCTTGCTGCAGCAGGGAACACGGCCTTGTATGTCAAGTGGTCCACCCACGTGTGGTCGTTGAAGACGTGTACACGCTGCATGGCCAGCAGCTGCGGGTCGAACGTGTATCTTCTCGAGAGCTCGAGCACCAGCTGCAGCACCCTGTGCGGGTGGTGGGCGATGAAGCCGACGCCCTTGAAGGCTCCGATCCTGGAGGCGCGGCGCACGTAGGCCTTGACGTCGCGCTGCTCGGTGTGGAACTTCCAGCCGTCGGCCTCCCGCGCCTGGGCGACGAACTCGGCCAGCAGGCCGTCCACCTTGCTGCGGAACTCGTCGGGGACGGGGGCGTCCGGGACGTCCACGAGCTCGGCGGCGGACGCGTCCAGAGGCGCGGACTGGGACGAGGCCGAGTGCAGCAGCACGTCGCTGCTGGACGAGGGCTGCGGGAGCAGGCGGCTGGAGCCGGGGCTCGAGCCCGAGGCCTGCGCCAGCGTGGCGGCCTGCGAGAGCGCCTGGATCCAGTCCTCCGAGCGGCTGGGCAGCGTGGCCGCCAGGTCGTAGACCTTGGACGTCTTGGGGTGCGAGATGCGGAAGCTGTAGAGCTTCTTGTCCTTGGTGGCGCGCACGTGGCAGCCCGTGAGCACGACGATGCCCTTGGGCACCGAGTCGCCCTCGCGCTTGTAGTAGTACAGCACGGTGCCCTCGAGCGAGAAGAAGCGCGGGCGCCAGGAGCGGCCCAGCCCCGTCTTCTTGTACAAGTGCCCGGCCTTGCGCGGGAAGGCCGAGGAAGGCGGCGGCGTCATGGCGGCGAGGGGCGGCGGAGCTGCTTGGGTGCGGGCCGGCGACTTGGAGACTGCTGGACGCTCGCCATGCGCTTCGCGTGTCAGTCACGCGGCGGGCGGGATCAGGCCGCCGTGTATACAGGACTGTATACTATAATACTGGGCGATGCTGACAGGGACGTGGACGGGGCACGTTGAAGCCCGGCCAGTTTCACGCGCGATGCACGCACGTCAAGGCGGCTGGCCACGACGGCGACATGAGACCTCCTCCGCTAGGGCCTTCGATGGAGTGCGGCGGCATGGCTCGCATGCTGTTCAGTGCCATATGATCGATCACTAGCTGGCAGATAAACCACCGCCGAGCTGTGCCTGCAGCCTGCAGGCTAGATCGGATAGGGCTTGGCAAATATTAGAAAGTCCTGGCGGTGAAGGTCGAACTCGCCTGCGATGATGCAGAGCTCTACAGTATTTACATGTAATGTAGACAACTCTATTGCTCTGCTCTTCTACCCCTTTCGGAGGCAGGCAAGACCCAAGCACCATTACCGACCCCCACCATTGACTCAATGGCATTGAGGGCCATGATCCTGGGCAGCCCACTACAGCACTGGACCGGTAAATGCATGCGTACCGGTATGACTTCAACCGCTCACTGGGTCTCAGTGGCGCACGCCGCCTCGCCATTGGGCAATATTCTGCTTCAAGCCGCCGCATCAAGCCGAGCTCAGCTCATTCCGCATTCGCCCCCCGCCGAGAGCATGCGGGCCTTCTACCGCCTGGGCGCGCTCTGCAGCGGGTCGCCCGCGCGCGTGGCGCTGGGCGCGCTGCTGTGCGCGTGCGTGCTGAGCCTGGGGCTGCTGAACGCGCGGCTGCTGACGGACCCGCAGGGCCTGTGGGTGCCGCCGCGCAGCGAGGCCGCGCGCGAGCAGGCGCGCTTCGACGCGCTCTTCGGGCCCTTCTTCCGCGTGCAGCAGCTCATCTTCTACGCCGAGGGCGACGCGCGGGCCGACGCGCGCAGCTGCGACGCCGCGCGCGACCTGGTGCAGCGCCGCTTCCTGCTGCAGATGGCCGAAGTCCAGCGCCGCGTCGAGCGCGCAGCCGTGCAGGTGCAGGACGAGCGCGGCCGCAACGTGACGCTGACGCTCGAGGACGTGTGCTACCGCCCGATCCGGGGCAAGGGCTGCCTGGTCACCAGCCCCTTCCAGTACTGGCTGGGCAACGAGACGCTGCTGCGGCAGGACCCGGACGTGAAGCTCACGGCGGCCTGCCAGACCACGGACCCGCGGCTCAAGGAGCGCGCGCCGTGCATGGACCAGAACGGCGTCCCCGTGATGCGCAACGTCGTGTTCGGCGGGCTCTCGAGGGACGAGTGCCACCAGAACCCGGACCCGTGCGGGGAGGCCACCCCGCAAGCCGAGGCGCTCATGGTCACGTTCCTGCTCGAGAACAAGCCGCACAACGAGACGTACACCAGGCTCGTGGAGCACTGGGAGAAGGAGGTGTTCCTCAAAATCGCAGCCGAGGCGGCGGAGGCGCTCAACCCGTCTGGCCGCAACGGCAGCGACGAGTTCATTTGGGACAGCGTGGAGGACCGGGAGCTGGCCGACGTTGGGGTGGACGGCATGAGACTCACGTACATGGCGGAGAGGTCGGTTGCGGACTCGCTGGTGGTGCAGACCAAGCAGAACGCGTTTATCGTGGTGGTGAGCTATCTGGTGATGTTCTTCTACGTCTCGGCGTCGCTTGGCAAGTTCTCGGATCCTGTGCGTTCACGATTTGGACTGGGCCTGACAGGAATCTTGATCGTGCTGCTGTCGCTGGGAGCGGCCATGGGCGTCAGCTGCGCGATACTGCAGATGGAAGTGACGATGATCACGCTGGAGGTCGTACCGTTCTTGGTGCTAGCAATTGGCGTCGACAACATGTTCATTCTGACCAACGAATTTGATCGGCTAGCTGCGCTTCGTGGCCTCATGACGCTGGACAACAAGCGCAACACGCGTGACCGAGCAGAAGACGAGCTGTTGATGTTGAAGCAAGTGCTGGGGGAGACTTTGGTGAATGTTGGCCCTTCGATCGTTGTGGCCGCTGTTGCTGAAACACTGGCATTCTTGGTGGGTGCACTCACTCGTATCCCAGCCCTAACAAGTTTTTGTGTCGTTGCTGCGTTGGCAGTAGCTGTTAACTTTGCCCTGCAAATGACGTGGTTTGCTTCGGCCCTTGTGTTGGACTCGCGCCGCGTGCGTGCACGGCGCTACGATTTGTTCCCGTGGATAAAGCAAAAACTAACGCTCACGCCGCCCACGAACGGTAAGCGAAGGATTGAGTCCAAAATCCACTACCAATACGATTTGCTGGTTGATGAAAGTAATCCAGTTGATGAGTCACCGGGTCGTGTCAGAAATTCTGGTGCTATTCAGCATTTCGTGGAGAAAACGTACATTCCTTTCCTGCTACGACGATCTACGAAAATATTGGTGCTTGTGACTGCCTTTTCAGTAATCACGCTCAGTGCATTTGGTTCATCGGAACTGCCACTAGGTCTTGAGCAAGAGCTTGCAGTTCCCACAGACTTTTATTTGCACGAGTATTTCCAGAAACAGACTGCCCTTGGTGAAGCTGGACCCCCGGCTTATGTTGTTCTCGACGGTGATGCTGACTACACAGATGCACGCCTTCATCAAGATGTGAACATTTTATTGGATCAGCTTTCCGGTCTTCGCCAATACATTGAACTACCTGTGTACTCATGGTTGCACACGTTCAATCAATGGCGCCAAATGCGCTTTTTCCTCCAGGACAAGATCAATCAAGGGTTGTGCGATTGTCCGGTTCAACCGATGGATCCATTTCCTTACGAGCTCGCGAAAATCGGAATGGAGGTCTCTAGTGAAGATGTATTCCTTGCCCCTGAGTATGGATATGGTGCTTTAGCGATCGCTAATGTGACTCCTAATGCGCTATTCTATCCACTGGTGAAGAACTTCACCCATATCTCAATCGACTCGTCGTGTTGCCAACATTTTGGACTTTGTGGTGCGCAATATGAAGGAGACATCATATTCAGTGATTCGAAAAAGGATGGCAAGACTGGCAACATGTCCATCATTGGTTCTCGTATGCGATTTCAGTTGAATGCCCTGCATAACCAATCCATGTTTGTGAACTCCTACTACTACCTCCACGAAGTGGTGGGTCGTTGGAGTGCAGAGCGGTCTGCTACTGCGTTTCCGTACGCACTTGTCTTCGTGTATGAAGAACAATACACGTACATTCAGGGAGTTGCGTTGCAAAGCGTGTTGCTGGCCTTGGCCGTCGTCTTTGGGGCGCTCTTCGTGCTTATGGACGGAAGCTTTCGGCTGACTACTGTTGTTACTTTGTGCGTGTTATCGATGGCATATTCGCAGTTGGGATTTCTCTTCGTGTGGAATATGATTGCTGGTCCAGGCGCAGAAACATCGATCAATGCTGTTTCGGTAGTGAACCTGCTTGCCTGCGTTGGACTTGGTGTTGAGTTTTGCGTGCACACGGCCCACCAGTTTGCCTTTTCGCGGCGGCATCATCTGGGTACAACTGCCAATGACCACACACGTTACGCCCTTACTAGTGTTGGCGCATCAATCTTTTCCGGCATCACGCTCACAAAATTCTGTGGTATCGGAGTTCTGGCTTTTGCGCCGTCGATGCTGTTCCGCGTGTACTTCTTCCGCATGTACCTGGGCATTGTAGTATTGGGCTGCTTCCATGGTCTTGTCCTGCTTCCAGTGATACTCAGCCTTATTGGTCAACCACAGAAATACCCGAATGATCTCAGTTCATTCCTTCTCTCTGAAGAACGAGATGACGAGCTCGAGGACGAAGTAAGCGTATTCAAGTGAAGGTGCAACAGTATCAATCGCACAGGTCCACGTTAAGTTTTGTGCTGAATCAAGTGATTTAGATATGACGAAAACTTGTTCAGATGAATCTGCTGGAATTGAGGCCTTCCGACCGTTATCGCGCCAGAAATTCTGAAGCAATTCTGATTCAGAATCGCTTGCCCAACTTGTTTTTCTTGTGTCGAAAAGTGCAAAGGACTTTAGATACTAATCGGGGTCGCCATTCAATGCCAGGTAAGCCTAGTTTTATTCACATCGATTTCAGGTCTTCGGCATCCTTGAGCCACTAGCGATACTACAAATATTCTCCAGCTTAGTTTGGCTAGCCGGTTCGTCACTGACAAATCGTATACATGTACTTCGAAGTACTTCGTGTGTAGTTATCCAGACAAATATCATTCCTTCGGCGTTTATTGCAGCCTGACTCTTTTGCCAACGATACCAACGTCCGATCCATTTGTCTTCGTCGCTACGGCTAAGTGCTATGAGTACGTGGCTGCAATTTGATGCTCATCGATATTTGGTGATCTGGTATTGTTGCTGGTTAACTATAGCACCATGGGGTAGGTGCCACTCTGGATAACCATATTGAGTAGTGTAGAATCGTGAGGCTACCGCCCACAAGGCCTCGGGGTCGCGATCCGCAAAGTTAGTTGCGATCTGTTGGCTATCGATCTCATCTTAACCGGATCGCAAAATTTTACAAGCCTAAAACTTTTATATTTTACTTTGAACAGAACAGGATAATAAATAAATTTATGTTAGTAGCTCTACGTCCGCGTAAGAAATACAATGGCTATTATATTTGTGTGTAGTGCATGCACCCTAGTTTCCTACTGTGCCCCAGTTTCGCGCAGAGATTCATCGAGCATGCAATTTGGCAGAGTGCGATCCGAGACACAGTATACTTTCTTATTTTATAGAGAACAAAATGAATAATAATCACAGGCCGTATCGGGAACGTCCCTAAACCTTTAAAACCGAATAAAAATTGACTGAGCTTTGAGAGTAACGAGGAGGAAAAAAAGGATTGACCGAGTTTGAAGGACTGGAGGACGGGAATTATCTTTATTCATCAGACATCATTACAAAGTAACGTCTGAGACCATAACAAGCTAAGAACAGATTCAAGGATTAAATCGACAGACACTGCTTGCCACAATCTCGAAATTTAACTGGATCCCGATTCCCCATTCAGATCAGGAGCGGTTGGTGTATTAGCAAGAGCATATGTTGCATAAGCTTAACCTTAGCGGACCAAAGAGCCGAGCACTTAGAACTGGCGGAACTGCTTGCGCACGTTGATGGGCTTGGTCTCCGAGGCGGGCTCGACCTCCAGCACGTTGAAGCGCACCGTCTTGGCGAGCGGGCGGCACTGGCCGATGGTCACGACGTCACCCTCCTTCACGCGGAAGGCAGGCGACAGGTGGGCGGCCACGTTCTTGTGGCGCTTCTCGAAACGCTTGTACTTCTTGACGAAGTGCAGGTAGTCACGACGCACGATGATCGTGCGCTTCATCTTGGTCGAGAGGACGACGCCCTTGAGGATACGGCCGCGGATCGAGATGTTGCCGGTGAACGGGCACTTCTTGTCCACGTACTGGCCCTCGATGGCGCTCTTGGGGGTCTTGAAGCCCAGGCCCACCTCCTTGTAGAAGCGGGGGCCCTTCTTCTTGCCGGCGAACTTCTTGCTGGCAAGGAACACGCCCTGCTGCTTCTGGTAGGCCTTCTCAGTCTGCACTCAGCACCAACACAGCAAACAGCCTCGTGAGTCTCCCGTACCAGAGCATCAAAGCAGCCAGACAGACAGGCAGAAGAGCGCGCTCGCTCAGCTGCAGAGCAGTTAGTAGCAGCAGACAGCGTCCGCCGTCGCCCACAAGGGTCAAAGGGCTCCTGCCGATGATGAGTCGGTTGAA
>BSXT01005484.1:0-10256 GCA_030267785.1 Phytophthora fragariaefolia
AAGGGTCGAGTTGCTGCACTTACCTCGAAGGCGGTGTCTTGGTTCGCGTTGTACGCGTTCATGACCCTCGTAACCGTGCCATGAGCAATACCAAGGCAGCTAGCTACCAGATCTCGTGTTTTTTTTCCTCTGAAGATGCCTCCTTCCTTCATCCTGGTCATGAACGCATAACACCTTGTCACGTACACCATCTGACCAGGGCTTACTTCCTTCCGCGTAGAATCGACCGCGGACACGCTCTCGGTGTGGGAAGACGACAAATAGAAGCTCAAGACGCCAACGAATCTATTAATGTCTTTGGCAGTCGCTAGATGCAGATAGTTCGCGAATTATGATCGCTTACGTCGCCATGTTACAATTTTGGATCCAATGACCAGTGACGGGTACAATAGCAGCTTTTGGCCTCTAAAACCAGTAACGCAAACCAGTGCTATTTTCGGCAGGTTTGAGTCCCCCTATTAAACGTTTTTGGTGGGGAGCGTCAATTACACAAAGGTCCAGTTTAGATAAAGCTCCCAGATTTAAAACACCTACCCTCGAGTATAGATGCAATACTGAACCGGATCTCTAGATTGTAATTCTAGGCACTTTCTTCCCAATAGCCCCCCCCTCCACGACAATCAAGACTAGCACTTTAAGCAATAAAGCTTTGCCCATTATTAATGATTTTAATTATGCGCGTAAAATAGTATATAAATCGGAGCGTCAGTTTCGAAATGCTTATAGCGATCGTCAATTGGGATCACAGGCAGAAATGACAGCTAATGTACCTGTAGTGCAATCTCCGAAGGAGTCCGACGATTACGCGTGCTATGAAGCCTTTACTCAACGAAGACGAGCACGTGGTGAACTGAGTATTCGAACTCCTGAGGGGTTTAAACGTCTTCAAAAGAGATATGGCCAACCCACTGCTAACAGTACCAGTTCAGTAGCGACTATCAGAGAATCTGACCTAGCAACATCCATTCAAATGCCCACGGGCATCGGGGTTGATCCTTCAGAACTGTCTAATGTCGTGGAAGTGTGCTTGAGCCCCAAGATTTCAAGAGTGATTAATGGAACTTGCTGGTGTTTGGCACACTTTGGCGGCGGAGATGCTACGAATGATAAAAAGGTGAGCAAATTGGTTTTCCGTACCCATGGCTGGACTGTAGTTAATACCGCACTTATCTGGCTTTAGGGGTGCAGCGATTTGAAGTTGGACGCAGAAAAGTATTCGGCATTCTCTTTTCGTCTGATTCATTGGATCTTCCCAGAACTACCTCGTAGAGAAGCTCAGCAGCTCGTGAAGTATGATTGGGAACTAGATCTCAAATTTGACAAACCACACACGGGAGGATTAAGTCTGCATGGGTTCACGTTGTCTCTGATTGATCTGGCCACCGCGTGCACTGTAAGTCTTCATATTTCACAAATGAGAAAATTTATCTCTAATAGTTTACTATCTCCGCCTTCCCTAGGATGGCACTGTAAACAAATGCCTGGAGTTTTTGAATCTGATGGCTCGATGGTTACAACATTCACTGCCTCCTCATCCTACCCGTGATAAAATCCCACAAGTCGTCAAAGATTTGGTGGAAGCGGCTAAGACAGTTACGACCGAGTCCAGACGTGCTAGTATTCCCCCAGCGCCCATCGTATGGCAAACCATTTCTTTATCGATGATGACTCCCTGTCAAATTGGCCAAGACGGCCTTTACTGCGAATTAAAGGTACAAAGTACAGCTCGACCCGTTTCTAGCATTGCTAATTCGGTTTACTTTGTCTGATACCCAGGCAAAAAGTTGCTCAACACCCATGGCCATGATATTAGCTACGGATAAAAAGTAGGTAGTATGCCATGCATGTTGCATGCAGGCAGTACGACAGATTGTTGACAACATTGCTGATGCGTTGCAGCCCCATCCAGCTAGTGCTCTCTACCAACTCTACATTACTTATTGAAAAATGTGGCAGACGTGGACATTTTGATCGGAGGGTCACAGCGACAAATGCTCTCTGTGGTGAACCAAAAAGACAAGGCTGTTGGACATTCTGCATAAACCCAATCACACCATTGTTGCTCATGTTTCCGAATCAACACATCAGCCGCCGAACAAAATCTCTATACGCTTATCTTCATGCCTTGGATAGCGACGATAACGAGTACCAAAAACCTGATTCCGATGTGGCCGAAAGAAAATTCACCTGTAGTTCTACCTTCCAAACAGCACCCTCAAAATTGGCTCCATCATCTGTAACTCTCTTCACGAGTACCCCAGAGACTTGCTTTGTTGGACTCAGTAGTGATAATTGTAGTGGAGCTTTCCGGTTGGAGCGAATGGCTACTCGTATGTTTAGAGTCGACCACGATGTGACGAAAAGTGGACCATTTTCAGTCAAACTAACAACCTCAGTGCTACAAAGCACTAGTGCTGCTGGAGGCCCAGGTGCTGCGGCTACTGTTTCCAGCAAATTCGAGGATGAATCGACCTTCATAGTTAAAGAAAGCCATTGGACTGATTCCCAAAGAAATGACACACATGCTGATGCCCATACATTTATTTTCCTTTTCAAGAGCGCCGAACGGGGTTCACCGAGAAAAAATGACCCGAAGGAGCACGAAGCTACACTACCTCAGCAATGGTTTACTTCATTGAGTGCTGTAAACGAAACTAAGACAGTCATAGTCGAGCATGAAGAAGAAGTAAAACGAAGTTACATATATCAGCTCTTCATCTTCACTCTTCATGGGATATATATCGAAGTATCTTGCAACGCTACATCAGCGCAAACAAAAGAATCACAAAACTGCGATACTGGTTCAGGAGAGTCTATAGACAGCGATTCCGGTGATCGAAATGCGCTGTCGATGAACGCACAAGGACCATTGACAAGCGGCGAGCTGCATAAAGAGCTTCTGCTCCTGCAGAAGATGAGGCAAATTCAGATCACATCGGAAACCTTACCAGACATTGTACTCGGTACCCAAGTAACGACGATTAAGCCAGTCACCATAGCCGAGTCACTTCGTACCAAGGTACGCTAGAAAATGCTTCTTACACCATTCGTACTAAAAACGTGTTGCTTCATCCACTTTAGGTTCTTCATTCGCGTCAAGATGCACGACGGGATCGTTTGTTACAGCTCGAATCCGCAATTCACAAAAAGATTACTGAATGCAAGAAGCATCGACCAACTTCAACACTTCCGGAAGCTTTCGGCACACCAAACGAAAACGTAGAGATTCCGGCGCCTTCAACCCCAGAGCTTGAAAAGCGTGTGAGCCTACTGACAACCTTCTTTCACGAAATGGCAGTGCATCAACCACAGCTTGAAGAGTTGCATGGTAGCGCTGCCGAAGCAGCCGAGGCTGTTGTGGAAGAGCAGTTTCTCAAGCGATTTGGAGACATATTCAATTGCGATGAAACTCTACAGAATGTACTGGATGAAGAAAAGTGGAGTACAGATAGTGCTAAAGTTGCGCGTCGACGAAACTCAATATCAACTAATTTGCCCAGAGCAATGCAGGCGGAAGAGATCTCAGGAACTCGAGATCAAATTGACGAAGGTAGGTATCCATGGACATTTGAAGACTATGAAAATACAGCACAGTACATCGAGCAACTGATGGAAGACATCGAGAACCACGCAACACACCAACAAGAACTACAAGACGCCGCCGAAACAGAGCGGAGACAAGCTTTGATGACACAGCTGGTCGCATCATGGCAATATACACAGCACCGAGTGAACAAGGCTGCGACGCACCAGCGAATGCAGGAGATTGAACAGAAGAGACGAAACCAATGGCTGCAGTCTCAATATGTTCAGGTATGTGGTGCTGTTACGTCTGCAAAACGAGCTGACAGACCTGAACGACCAGCCTTCATTCTGCCCAAACAACGCTTCCTAGTTCAAGAGGAGTCTCTGCCCTCGACCGCAATATGGGAGGTGTCTCACTCACCGACCAACCAGACTCCCTCGCTACTGTCTGGAGCAATCGCTGCTGCAGGTCTTGTCAGACCCACTAGACCAATGCTGTCTTATACCGGCGATGGTGACCAAAGCTCGTCAAAGCTTCTGCCACATCGCCTACCCCAACGTCCTATGACTGTGGCCACACCAGGACGCCCAAACAGTGTCACCGCTTTACGGTCTGCTGCCTTTTCACGAGCTCGTGTTCGCTGCATCCGCAGTGCTCACTCAAACTCTCGGGCCACTTCCACACCTCCACCTCAACAAACTACATGCTCATTGCTACAAAATACCAGCGATCAGCCAAAACCAGCAGTGGTGTCACAACAGGATCACGTAGTCGTACCCAACAGCATATCGCCCAAACTGTCAGAATCTTGTTCTTGTCTGAGCGAAAACAAACAGCAGCTATATGCCACTCCGAACCTTCAAATACTCGCAACGGATCCAGCTAGTACTTCCAATGCCGAATTTTCAGTATTAACAGCTTCTGATATCGAAGGGGGCTCTGAGAGCCTGGTGGCTGCCGGTACAAGTCGTCTCTCAATAGAACAAAACACCACAAAACAACAGCTCGAATAAA
Organism: Phytophthora fragariaefolia; assembly: GCA_030267785.1. Lineage (NCBI taxonomy): Eukaryota > Oomycota > Peronosporomycetes > Peronosporales > Peronosporaceae > Phytophthora > Phytophthora fragariaefolia. Next base: position 4,541 of record BSXT01005484.1, read on the forward strand.
GAGACCTACGAAAAAACGTCGCACACGAGCTTCAGTCAGTGTCCTACGCTTCCGGCGTCGTGTTCAAGAGCTGGTATCAATCTCAACACACTTGCAAGCTGTCGAAGAGGAAGAGTGGAAACAAGCACAAGGCATCTGTGAATTGAGTAGTATATCGTTCATACCAGACCGCCCCACTAAACCCGTGAAAAATACAAGATGCTAACTATTTGAATATGCACGGCATAATTTTGAAGGTTGCATTGTTTCAAGGATAGCCAGCGTATTGTCAAACACATTGCCTGCTACAGATATCTTGAACACCCTGCTAAGTTAGTTGGACTGACTTCATAAAGCACCGCCTGCTAGACGTTCGAGTATCTCGACGAACAGCAATATGAGAGGGAAGGCGGCAGATCAATGGCGCATACAGCTTTCACCTGTTGATGCGCGTATGCTTCGCTTCGGACTGCGCGTGTTGTTTGTATTCCCTGTGCCATCCTCAATCGCTGCTCCGTACAGCCCAAACCAAGTGCGACAGTCGTTTGTCAAGCTAATTCATGAAGATATCCCGTTCTTGATAGACGCTAAGCGCTTTCGGGAAGAGAAAACTGGAAAGCTGTGGGTACCCTCTCAACCAGGTATTCGAGAAGAACACCTCATCGAAATTCAAAAACATCAAACGTTGAACGGGGTTGACGAAGTACTTAAAACAACTCCTCTTGAGCTCATTCCAGCAAGATCTGAAACTAAGCTTCTCTCCGTCAAGTGCTGTCTGCTTATCGACGGATCTCTTGTCATTGGGGTAAATGCAGATCACTGCGTTGTGGATGCGGGAGGACTTGCTCATTTGATGAAGCGATGGAGCGAGCACTACCTCGGTGTTGCGAGCTCAAATTCTGTCTGCTTTAGCCATGATCGTCGTCGATTGTTTCCATCTAGCCCAGCCTCACCAACGATATCCCATCCAGAGTATCGATGCATCTGCCATGCATTGACTCAAAACCCATATTCCGGTTCATCAGTGTCATCGGACGCCACGACAAGCCAACACTACTTCCACTTGACCCCCGTACAGCTAAGAAATCTGAAAAGCTTTGCTGCTCTCGGCGATGAGTCTCCACCATTCAGCACACTCGACTGCGTGACTGCTCTCCTTACCTGGTTGATTACTCGAAGCAGAGGACACGGCAGCGCAGTTCAAGTCTCCACCGCAGTGAATTTCCGATGCCGATTGCAATCTCCACTCCCAGACCACTTCACAGGTAACGCCGTGCTCCCTGCGTTGTCCATTCACCCAGCACAAGACTTGCAAGCTGCACGCTCATGCGCCGGCAGCTTGCACTTCATCGCGCGCCGCGTTCGTGACTCCATCACCAAGTTCGACGATGCGTACATCCGCGACACCATCTCGCTGCTAGCAGCCCACCCGGAACCCGCCACGTTGCAGCCTGCTGTGCACTTCTCATCCGGACCCGACCTCCTCTTCTCCTCGTGGAGAGGACTCGGTATGGCCGACGTCAACTTCGGCTCGCCCCCAGCATACTCCGGTCCGCCCACACTCCCTGCTTGCGACGGGGTCATCATCTTCCTCGATCAAGTTGGCAGCCAGCCCGGACTCGACGCAGTGGTGTTCCTGGAGACCCGAGCCATGCACGAGCTCCTCGAGCTCTGGCGGCAACACGTTGAAGTCACCGCGTTTGCGCAAACACCGCCACGTACTTGCGCTGCGGACCACACGATTTGACTCGCATCCCCTCAGTCATCAAGATACCGAGAGCAGCAGCATGGGCAAGATCGAGGACCGTCTGGCCGAGCTCGGCTACGAGCTGCCCGCCGCGGGCGCGCCCAAGGGCAACTACGTCAACGTCGTGCGCACGGGCAACTACATCTACACCGGTGCCGAACCCAAGCAGCTAACTCGTTACACTCAGCCCCGTGCCCCGTGCTGACCATGTGTCATTCCGGGACTTGTGCTACGCAGCGGGTCACCTGCCCGTGACGGCTGCGGGCGAGCTCATCACCGGCAAGCTGGGCAAGGACCTGACCACGGAGGAGGGCTACGCGGCGGCGCAGCGCGTGGCCCTGGCTCTGCTGGCCACGCTCAAGAGTACGTGGCCACTGTAGTGCAGGACCGTGAGCAGCTTGTGATATCGGAGACCGTGGCTGACGTCGTGGCTGTCGCTGCGGAGCAGAGGAGCTGGGCGAGCTGGACCACATCACGCGCGTGGTCAAGCTCACGGGCTTCGTCAACTGCGTGGACACGTTCACGGCCCAGCCGGGCGTGATCAACGGCGCGTCGGACGCCGTGGCCGCCATCTTCGGCGACAAGGGCAAGCACGCGCGCTCGGCGGTGGGCACCAACGCTCTGCCGCTCAACGTGGCGTTGGAGATCGAGGCCGTCGTGGAGGTGGCAGCTGGCGCGCCCTCGCTCACCTAAGGCTGCTGCTGCTGTGTGGTAGCTGCAGATGTAAGACCCCCTCCCTTGCGTGAATGCTGCAGGGCAGCGGAGCAACAATTCATCCAAAGTTTTACTTGCTGGTAAGCTATCGAGGTGGTTCGTTCTACTTGTGACGCACGCTCAGGTGCAGGGCGACGAAGCCGAGCACTCGGAAGAGCAGACTCAACGCGATCAGGCTCCACACGTCGCCCCAGACGGATTGGTCGGGGATGTTGTAGCCCTCCAGCACGTCGTGTCCGGTCATTGCAGTGCAGTCTGCTGATGTGGCTTCCAGGTCGCATGGCACGTCGGCGACGTTGCGCCAGAACGCACGCATCAAGCCGAAGTAGCCGTATTTGAAAGGGGTCACGAGTTCCAGCCAGCGAAACATGGCTGGCACTCGCTCCGGGTCAACGAACATGCCACCGAGCAGCAGCAGTGGCATGATGACGATATTGCCCACAATTGGAGCGATGTCCACCCGGCGACAGATGCAGGAAACGGCGTACCCGAATGCTACGCACGAGCTGTTCATCACCACAAGCAGAATCAGCATTTGCATGAAAACCAGAAAGCCAGGACTGCCGAAGAACCCGAAGATGAGCACGTAGATTGGGAGAAGTTCGAGCATCGGCAGCGCCACTTGCGAAGGCAGCTCGCATAGATTCTTGGCGAGAAACCAAGCGTCGATGCGGTACAGACCAACATCCAACTCACGATAGACGATAGGGAGCTCCACCGGAACGGAAATGATGGCGGGCATCGAGGCTGAATACACTTGGTCTGTTACGATGTAGAAGAACGCGCCTGAAAAATTGCGGATGCCCTTCTGATCTACCTGAAGCTGGAAGTAGATCAGACCTAACAAGAACGCAAATATCAGCGTCTGGAGCACCTGTAGACGGAAGGCCATGGGATCTCGCACCAGTCGTAAAGCATTTCGATGTGCCAGAACCGCAATTTGGCCCCAAAGCGGTAGACGTGCGTTCCCGTAGTCGCACTTAGGGCCCCCCATTCCGGTCTCATTGCGTCCCTCCACTTCGTACACTATGACATCGATTGTTTCTCGTGCTGCAGGTGCCTGTTGTATTGTCCAAGTAGATGTCTTCTCTTTTCGAGCGTTTTCCTGCTGAGCTTGACGCCGTTGCTGGACTTCTGCCCAGGCGTCCTTTAGTCGCTGGACCCGCGCCATGCCTTCGTGATCGGTTGTTCGCTCTAAAACCACAAGCTGCTCTATAAAATGGTCCGCAGGATTCATGAACTGAGGGCATGGCAGTCCAAGTGCAGCAAAATGCTTGATGGCTTCACATGCAGACCCCTCAAATACCGTTGTTCCCTCCGCAAGTAGGTATAGTCGATCAAATAGAGCATACACCTCCGAGGACGGCTGATGAATCGCAGTTATCACAGTGCGCTTCGCTGCCAGCTTTTTCAACTGTTCTACCACCGCACGCGCCATGCAGCTATCCAGCCCCGATGTTGGTTCATCAACGAAAAGCACTGCCGGATTCGTCAAGATCTCCGACGCAAATGCCAGCCTCTTTCTTTCGCCGCCCGAGATGCCCCGAACCATCCATCCTCCGATCAGCGTATCCCTGCATCCTGTCAAGCCCAGCTCTTCAATGACTGCATTTGCTCGCTCGAAACACCCTTTCTTGCTCACCTGTCCACCGAGTCTCAGCCTTGCCTGGAATACCAGGTGCTCTCTCACCGTCAACGTGGCGTGAAACAACTCGTCCTGCATGGCATACGCCACCAACTTGCGTAGCTTGGGCTTCCACCCAGTCACCCCATTTACCATAATGCAACCTTCAGCATTTACGTTCCTCCCCGATAAACAGTCGAGCAATGAGCTCTTGCCAGCGCCCGATGGCCCCATGATGGCTAGCAGCTCTCCAGGCCTTGCAACACCGTGGGCGTCATGCAGGATGACCTTGTTCATCGTGCCAGGCTCATTGGCAATTGGAACACGTAGGACCACCCCCCTCCACTCCAAAGTGAGCTGAGGGGTTTCTGGCAGCAATAACCTGCAGACCTCATCATCTGGAGTGTGGCTGCGATCTATTTTCTTGCGGATCTCTTCCTCTTCGTCGGCAGTGCCGAACACCAATGCATCAGGGGTATCGTTGCGTTGAACTGCTCGCCACCGCAGTGTGGACATTGTCCGTGCGAAAGACGCCGGAGACTCCATCGAAGTCATAGACCTGCTGATTGACAGACAGCGAGAAAATTGGCTTTACGATCGAGACGCCGACCGCAGCGCCGTGCTAGGCTGCATCGTCGCTGCGGCGGGATGCCGCGTGAGCTTTACTGCGACACCATGGCAGTCTATCTACTGAAACATTATATTCGATGATCCGAACGTTTTTCTGACTCTGGGTATCTTGGTTTTAGTAGGTGTGTGACTTAGACCTGCGATAACGTATTGGAGGGGTGTTAAGAGAGACTAATCTGGCTGCACACCGAGATGCCGGTTCAAACTCTCGACGAAGCACAAACCTGGACAAATTCAAAGCAGACTCCTTATCGCTCCCAAAATACAGTTGCCATTCTTTTCAGGGACTGGATCCCCAGCCATTTTCCGGATGAGTTTTGCTACTTGAACATCAGGCTCCGCAATCATTCGTCGCATGACATTGCAGGAAAAGTCGTCATGAGCGTGCTCAAACGCCGACCGGTAAAAGTGTCTCGCCTTGCATCTTCAGTTCGCCAACGATGGTCGTCTCGTATCTGATGTGGTACAAGAACATCAACATGTACAATGCGATGGGCTTCGTCCAGCCGGAACTTCCGGCTGCCGGAAGATGAAGCTGGCATGCCAATCGTGATTCGAATGCCAGCTTCATCTTCCAGCAGGTGCGGGCGCAGCGGCACTGTTGGCTCGACGAGCAGCGGTGGGAGGCTCTCCTGAAGAACAGGCCCGCTTTCTAAATCTGAAATGGAGAGTCAACTGGAGCGTCTGCACGACGAGCTGCGGCGCGAGAACGAAGCTCTCGGTCATGACTTGAGGCAGGCCAGCGACAAAACGAGCGACTTGGCACAGCGAGGGCTCTTCAGGAGAGCTTTCGGTGTCCGTTTGAAGGGCGCTGCAGCGCTTCTCCAGCTTTGCCACCGAGGCCTCGTGGTGCCGCTGCTCCTCGTGCAGACAAGTCGCTCGTTTTGTCGCTGGCCTGCCGCAAGTCCTGACCGAGAGCTTCGTTCTCGCGCCGCAGCTCGTCGTGCAGACGCTCCAGTTGACTCTCCATTTCAGATTTAGAAAGCGGGCCTGTTCTTCAGGAGAGCCGCGTGGGGGGGGGG
>BSXT01005485.1:0-10692 GCA_030267785.1 Phytophthora fragariaefolia
ACTACAAGTGCTACCAAGTGCAGCGGGGCAGCCGTAGCGTGCGTCAGAGGAAGACGTAGACTCACCGAGTCTGAGTACGAGTCCGTACGATCCCTATCTACGGACTCCTAGAGTCTAAAGCCTTAACGCCAAGGCAACTAGACGCTACGTGTCTTTTTCCAAACTGATTTTATTAATTGCCTTAAGTACGGCAAGGCCGCACGACGCGAACCTATGTAGTTTTACTATCTACCACAGTAAAACCTAATCAAATGCATCCTGACTGGCTCACGAGACACCTACTGTGTATTTGTTATCTTTTTGGATCCAGTACTGATATTTGGTTAATACCAAGTACTGTTCTATTAATATGTGTCACACACACCTGTGTGTTCCACACTGTAACCTCGTGTGTATCACACAGTAACCTTGTGTCAGACACACCGTGTAACCCCGTTACAGCACCCCCTTCTGAGTTTAAACCTCGTGGTCGAGGCGGTCATCGCTGCACGGCAACTCGATGCTCCAAATTGTCAGACATCGGATAAATGTTGGGCTATTCACCCAGAGTTGAAGCCACAATGGTTGGTCAATCGGGATCGAGCGGGTTACAACACTGCAGCTATGACGCCCGTCTCAAAACCGGCCGAGAATGACGAGAAACTCTGGGACGTTTTTGCTGCTATCCAGTCAGACCTCGCAACAATCAAGCAGGATTTAAACTAGATGGTCCTGGGGATGGCGTCCCAGGAACACCAACAGCCAATGACCACCTGGTCTCCTGTGTATTTAACCCGGGAAAGGTGTCTAATGTGAAGTACTTCAGCAAAACAACAGGTCCAGACACCGACTGGAGTAAATATCTCGTGAATGAAGTTGGGGGCGTATGCAACAATCAAATATTCCGAGGAACCGCTTTTTTACGTGTGAGCCGATTTCTGTGGGGTAAGTGAAGCTTTCGTAGCAACAAATGGACTGCATCATTGCGTGGTAGATCACGGAAACTTTGAAATTACTTTTGGAAATGGTCAGTCCGAAAGCATTCCGAATCGAACTATATCACTAAGTATATTTGTGGATGAGATGACAGCTTTCGATTACGAGTTCAATGTCTGCTTCATTCCTAACGACTGCGATATTATGATGGGGGTACCGTCGAAAAAGAAGATGAGACCGATTATTGATTGGAGCACTGATCGGGCGTACAGCACTGATGAATACGTCAAGTTAGTGCTCAAGCACGGACGGAAACCTCCGTACAAAGCGGCCAAGCGGTAGTGTAAGTTGAGGAATCGCTCGCCGGTACTAAAGATCGGTAATCGTCATACCCAGCAGCAAACCAAGCTGCATGTGATTCGAGGGTGTTCAGCTAAATCTCGCTATATCAGCCGAGTATATGGAACGACATGCTTTATATCGATGAAGCAAGCTAAAAAGCTTGTGCGCGCCAAGAAGTGTGAATTCATGATAGTTCTTCCTCAAAAGACTATCAACATGCTCTATTCCGGCTTGAAAGGGGGGCATGATTTTATGTCGGTGGAGTTACAAGCACTAGAACAAGTACAAAGCGAATTCAACGCCATGGGAGCGAAAACTCGCGAAAAGACTGAGCGTCAGGCGACGACGGACCGTGATTCTTTTACAAATAAACCTGCTTTCCCGCTGATTCAAAAGTTTGAGCCCATTTTTCGTACAACGTTGCCAAAGGGACGTCCGGTGCACGGTGAACAGGAAAAGGAGCTGGTTCCGGGCCATGGGGCAATATTTCGCCAACAGTGGAGACTCAGTCCAGAACAAACTAAAACATTTAATGAATGGTTGAAGGAGATGTTGGAAGCCGGCTTAATTCGTCCTAGCATCTCGTCACATGGTGCACCCACATTTTGTATTAGGATACCAGTGAGATGGCGTATAGTTCATGACTACCGGGCCATGAATCAATAGTCAATACGTCAGTCCACTCCAATGCCTCGAAAAGACGATATATTTGACAGGATGGCTGGCTGTCGTTGGTACAGTTGTTTCGATCTGTTGTCGGGGTATTATCAAATACGCATGCGTGAGAAAGATATACCATTGACTGCGTTCCAAACTCCGGGGGTACTTTTTGAATATGTAAGAATTGATCCAGATAAGGTTGATGTCATTAAGGGGTGGCCTGTGCCTCGTACGGTTAAGGATCTTCAATATTTCCTTGGTACAACCGTGTACGTGTAACGATTCTGTGACCACTACGCCAAACTTAGCGCCCCACTCTTTAATCTTGTCAAGTCGAAAGCAAAGATACTTGTGTGGACATCTATGGCTCAGTCAGCGTTCGACGCACTCAAACAAGCCTTATGTAAAACACCGGTTCTCGCGCTTCCTGATTTATCTCGTCCTTTCCGAATTCGTACGCATGCTTCACAGTTCGCAATCGGTGGAGTCGTTTATCAAAGTGAATGTTCGTCAGAGGCGGTCGAGGGCAAGGAAAATGCCTCTATTGAACACCCAATAGCATTTATGGGGCGAAGCTCACGTCCGCATGGCTAAACTATCCAACACACGAACAGGAAATGCTAGCAATTATTTACTGTTTGAACATTTGGCGCGTGTATTTGATCGATGGAGGGTGCACAGTGGAAACGGACCATCGATCTTTAGAGAAAGTTTTCACACAGAAGAGAAATCAATCGTCGTATTTCCAGGTGGTATGACCAGCTGGCTGGCTATCATTTACAGTTTAGCTACATTCCGGGTGAATCCAATACTGTCGCTGACGCGCTGAGCAGAAGAAGTGATTTTGAAGTCGATTCTTTAGCTTTGAAAACAAAGCAGATGTACGCGATAAAAAGGCTGAGGCCAAAGTCACTCAAAGAATTAATTCACAGAGCTCAAATCAGTCATAACGCTGTTTGCGAAAGTTTGATGAAGAACAAGAAACCCGCGGTTGCCCATGCAGAGCGCTTTCGTTATTCCGAATCTGGCGATTTAGTATACTACGATCATAACGGAGAATCTCGTATGTGGATCCCGGGCGATAACGAGGAAGTTCAAAACGCAATCCTATGGGAGCTTCATGATAGTGCAAATAGTGGCCACCCGGGGATCGAGAAGACCACGCGAGTTGTTCAGGAACAATTCTTCTGGAAAAACATGCACAAACGTATCACGCACTACGTGGCGACGTGTCAAACGTGCCAAAGGTCAAAAGGCAGAACAGGGAAAGCGCCCGGGCTACTGAGACCCCTAGAGACTCCAACAGAACGCTGGACATCAATAGGTATGGATTTCGTAAGTGGTCTCCCCGTTAATGAGGACGGCAAGGACGCGGTGTTAGTGATTGTGGATTGATTGACCAAGCGGTCCCACTTTGTTGAATCTAACACGGACATATCAGCTAAAGATTTGGCTGATATTTTTCTGGATAAGTATGTGCGCTACCACGGTATCCCGCAGGACATTACCTCCGATCGTGATTCGAAATTCACCTCGCACTTTTGGCAGGAGTGCGCTAAACTTACGGGAACGAAGCTAAGAATGTCGGCTGCATATCAACAAAGGACAGATGGGCAGGTTGAACGGATAAATGCCATCTTGCCCACGTATCGGAGGAGATACGTCGGTGGATATAAAAAACAATTGGGCGTCGTACCTTGCCTTGGCGGAGTTTGCCTACAATCGGCATTACCAAGATTCCATTCAGATGACATCATTCTTCGCAGATTTGGGGTACAATCCGGCGTTGCCGATTGATTTGGACGTTCGCGCCTCACAAACAGCCGAGTCAAAATCGGCAACGACATTCCTGCTTCACATGAAGCAAATGTTGAGGGAACTCCAAGCAAAAATTAGAAGCTCAGCCGAAAAGATGAAAATGCAGTATAATCGAGGACGGCGAGACCAAACATTCAGGATTGGGGACATGGTGCTCGTCTCGACAAAAAATCTCGGTGTTGAAAATACAGGAGCAAAGAGGCGGAAATTGGCGCCAAAGTGGATTGGGCCTTACGAAGTCATCGAGAATGTGCAAGGCAGTTCGTCGTATCGACTAAATCTTCCCCGGCAAAGCTACCTTTATCCCGTGTTTCACACATTGAGCTTAAAACTTTTTCAAAAGGATACTTCATCTACACGGGATAATGCAGTTCCAACGGTCCGACTAAAAGATGGCACAGAAGGTCATCTGATCGAAGACATCTTGGAGCATCGATTTGGAGTAGATTGCCTCGATGAATACAAGTGCAAGTGGGTTGGAGCAGTCGATGATATCACCTGGGAACCAGCTACGAACTTGCAATCTGTTCCGGAACTCATCAAGCAGTTCTTGAGAAAGGAGAATGGTCTCAATCCTCGGGGATCAACCAGACTACGAAACAAGCATCACTCAGCAAACTACATTGGTGAAACAAGCTTCGGCAGGCAAGCTCGATCAAGCAAAATACCGGAGCTCAATCTGACAATCTCGCCGCACTGCGCATTTCAAATTCAACATCCAAAGTTCTCTTCAGAGGAGGTCGGGTTACCAAATTGCTGACTCAAGCGCAGACCAACAGGTGGAGGAAGAGTATCAAGGTCAAGGAGCTGAGAAGGTGGACGACGGCAATTTACATTTGCATACTTGAGCGAGTAGCTTAGGTAGAAGGAGCGGTGGTTTCAGATCCCTTCTCCGAGAGCGTCTACTCGCTTCACTCTCTTTTAAAACAGATAACAAAGAAGAGTAATCCCACTGCGCTACCTTGCCGAGGTTTCTTCCTTCCAACACAGTTTTCTCAAAGAAGCCCACCCGTCAGGAGAGAGGTCTTCTTCAGGTGTACGTGGCACCATATTGCAACATCTAGCACCTGCGACCAAGGCACAGCCTCAACCTGTCCGTATACCGACCCACCGTAGTCTTCAGATCGAGCACGATTTACTCGGCGGAAGGCCACTTCTCGCCGCAGGCCACTGAACGAAATATTTGTGTTAGAATTGCCAAAAAAAATGAGTACGCGTAGTATCCCAGATCTGGCTCCGCGTTGATGTAGTAGTCACCGCCAGATTGTCCACATATTGCTTCATTTGTTCAGAGATTTCATAATTAGAGCTAGGTGATGTGTTTACAAAAGCACCCCGACCACACGAATGGGCCTCAAAAGCGACATATTGCTTGGAATTATAGTCATATTGGAACTTCCCTCTACATTGGATGCTTCGATAATGACTACATCGAAGATATATTTTGCCCGCTTCCTGTTGATATCGTGTACTTGTAGCCACCGACCCACACGTTAGTACGTCCTGTACGATGATTCGCATCCGGATTTATATCTGTAAACATCTGAAAAAAATGGTTGTATGTTGGCGATTTGCCGTTGGTGCAAAAGTGGCCTGCGAATCGTCCAAAATTTCACCAAATCCGAAGTCGTAGTCTGTTCGAAACTGTTGTCGGTCATCACCACATTTTGTGTACGTTCTCAGTGGAAACATCACCCTCGACTGCGTTCAAAATGAACGACATCGTGTGTGCAACACAAACCGTCATATCGGAAGTTATCTGTTATCGGTCGATCAGCAAAACGGGGACAGCGGTCAGCTCCTTGCGTTGGCGTCGGGTTCGTGGACGCGCGACCTCTGGGCCGCTTTCAATTAGGTGGTGACGGCGAATACGCTAAACAGTCAGCAACTAATCCGGCAGCCTGGTGAAGATTGGCTTCTGGCTCCCATGAGTCTGCTTCGTCTCGACCATATCATTGCAGTTTGAGCTGACGAATACCGCCACGAGTACGCTGTCCAGTGATAGCGCGAACCTGTAAGCCTTCCATGCCGTCTCGAGTAATTAGGCGCGGGACATCGTTGAGCCGGTTCGGATTAGAATCCTCCGTGTAGCGACGCAAGTAGGAAACATAGAATTCGTCATGAAGCCGTACACCGGGAGGTAGCGAAAGTTCGAATGTATCCGGGGTTGTAGCGGTGAGGACTTTGTACGGAGCGATAAAACGAGCTGCAAAGTTTCGCCTGCCACTTGTGCCAACATGAGCGAGGTCGAGGTGTGTCGTATTGAGAAGCACTTGATCGCCGACACGAATAGTACATCCGGGTGATGTTTGCTTCATTTGACCCTGAGCGGTGGCAAGGGATTCACGGCAGCGGCAAAGTACAGCGTGGGGGTGGGCGGTAAAGCCAAGCGCACCAGACCTCGGCCGTGGTCGTTCACTTAGGGGTAGAACGTCAAATGCCCGTGGCAAATAACTGAGATCCGCCTCGAAGGGCGTCATGACGATACTAGAATGAGGCCGGGAGTTGTATGTAAACTCTGTCGTAGGTAGTAGCTCGTCCCAGTCGTCCTGACGCCGCGAAATAAATGCGCGCGGGTAGTCTTGATGAATCAGTGAGACCGCTCATTGTGCCCGTCCGTCGATGGTTTAAAGGCAGTACTTACGTGAAGTTGAAAACCTTGATGAGCCATAATTTCCTTCCAGAACGGAGACAAAAAATGTGACTCACGGTCGCTCACAATTGAACCGGGAAATCCGTGGAGCCGAATCTGGTCCTGAAGAAAAATCGTGCCGTGTCCTTGGCATCTGCCGTTTTCAGTGTAGGAATAGAGTGAGTTCGCTTTGCTAGTCGATCCAAGATCACCAAAATGGTATCAAAGCCATGTTGTTTCAGTAGGTTTCGCTGTGATGCTTTAACCTGCTGGTAGAGCTCGCACGATTGCACATATTTGGAAATTGTTTTGTGCATATTCAGCCGCTAGAACTTCTGTTTGGCGATCGCTAACGTTTTCTTGGTACCAGGATGGCCTCGGGAGGCTGAATCGTGGCACTCTAACAGAATTGAGTTGCACGGGTCAGCATCGGCAGGAATACAATGCCGCCGCCGCTCATCAGCATCAATCCTGAGAAAAATAAGAACCTCGTCGACAACGAAATTCGGTAGTATGTTACGAATCGTCGGGTGAACGTCGATAGGGACTGTCGCTTGCTCGTGTACACTGGTCAAATACCGCAATAACCGGGCAAATACAGAGTCATCGGAGTAAAGACGTCGGCACTGCTTCTGAATTGGGGGTCGTTGGCGAATGAAGTTTAGGAATGCATCATCCGTAGATGTGGTGGGTTGCGTGCTGGTTAACGGGTTGAGTAAGGAGGCCAATGACACGTGGGTTGGCTGCTCATTGCCCGATAACTGAGGAGCCCGAGAAATTGCGTCAGCAACAGTATTGGTTTCCCATGCGATCCATCTGAAACGAGGCTGAAAAAGACTCGGTTCGCTCAACCACCGAGCTAATCGTTGGGGACGAGTGGTCTGCTGGAAAATTGAGGCTTGTGATCACTGAAAAGGGTTTGTCAATCAGATATTACTTCCACGTACGCATAACGTGTAGTGCAATTAACAACTCCATCTCGCGTGTTGGAGACATTATTCAGCAGTGTTGAGCTTACGTCCACCATAAGCGTTAATTCTTTCGCAACCTTGAGCGTTGATCTGAAACAGGTAACCTCCGACTGCATAGTCTGAAGCATTGGTTTTCATATGGAATGCAAGTCATGAATCCGGATGTACAAGAACCGGTGGAGAAGTGAGCCTTCGTTTGAGCTCTCTAAAAGCGTCCACAGCTGCTTCGCTGAAAGCGTGATACGCTCATTCTTGGACCGACCTCGTGTTTCTTCTGTGAGCGGTGCCGCCAGTGATGACAAAATATGAGCAGTACTCTAGCACGTAGACACATGTGCCCAGGATAGGTTGTACGACACGTGTTGTTCTTGGATCTGGTCATTCTTGGATAGTTCTGATCTTGCCGGGGTCCATTCGTATGCCTTGACGCTCAATATTTTCTCCCAAAATGTGTATTTGGTAAGTTTGACAAACAACTTTACTGCTCAAATCTCGCCAAAACTTTATCGAGCGCCGCGAGGTAATCGTCGACAGATCCGTCGTAGTAAAACGAACAGGTCGACAAAGTAGGTCTTGCAAAATTCGCTGAGGTCACGGAAATCGGCTTGCAATATGCGGTCGAACGCAGATGGACTGGAATATAAGCCCATAGGCGTCACGAGATACTGATATAGTTCATCCGGAGTAGAGAACGCCGAGCAGGGTCTATCATTTTCGCGGAGGTGAACTTGGAAAAGCCCCAGAGTAGATCTAGCGCTACAAACAATATTCCTTTAACCATTGCATCGTAAATGTCTTCCTGTCGAGGAATGGTCGCAGCAGGAACCTTAACCCGAGCATTGATAGCTCGAAAATCGTGTACAATTCTCCACCCGATTGCCTTTTTCACGCAAAATGTTGGCGAGGAAAACGGAGATTTGGATGGGCTAATCACTTTTGCGTTCAGCATTTCACGCGTCCATTTTCGGATACCCTCGTTTTGTTCCTCGCTAAGTACATCGGGAGGTCTTTGTGCGAATTACGTGGTATTGAGGCCTTTTGGTGACGAAAAAAACGTGTACCCCGCGGTTGATTTACATGTTAGCTGGTCCTTCGCGTACGCACTGTCGAAATGATGTCGATTCCTGATCCTCTCGGTGTTTGGTGCATTTTTCTTTTCGGTTGATTTCGGGGTTGGTCATGGTATGCCGAGCAGGAAGTTCTGCTTCTCTGGAATCTCCATGACGAAAGCTTTGGTATGGATATACGGGAAATCCCTTAAGAAAAATTTCTACCTGGACGGTCCTTCGAGGGATCGAACGTTAACTCGAGGGGCTTTGAGCTCTCCGCAACATTCATATTGAGACCCTCAGCTACACGCGAGCTAATAGTGTTGGAACTAGCACCACTATCGATGAAGGTGCTCACTTCAACGGCTCGAACAGTACCAGCGTGGGATAGTAGCAGTAAAAGTTTTCTTGACAGCGACACGCGGTCGGATTTTCATCATGGTAATTGAATGTGTGAAGCGTCGTGTGGTTTTGTGCGGCGGGAAGTTTACTGCCAGTACTCTACGTGGATTCTGGCCCGGTAGGTGGCCGACCTACCGAGCCTGTTAGTTGTTTTAGGCTCCCGCTTGCCGGTAACGACTAATTTGGCAGCGCGTTTGCGCGCACAGCAAATGTCGAACGTATGCCGGATCTTGTTGCAGTACGAACAGGTAGTTTTATCGTCACCACCCTTCTTTGATGCAGCGTTTGGTTTTGCGACAACGGCCTGCTGCTTGTTTTCCTTTTTCGCCTCGTTCTTTCGGGTAGGTTGAGACGGAAGGGAGTCCTCGTAACGCTGTATCAGTTCGATGATTTCTTGCAGCGTGGTCGGAACATTTTGCGATTTGAAGTTGATAGTTTCGGCACGCCAATTCCGTTGGTAAATTCAGCGTTTCACAGACTCGGGGAGTTTTTAATCAAGCTGAGAGCGGGGGTGCAGGAATTTCGTAGTGTAGTCTTGCTAAGACCCCTGTCAGCGCAATTCTTGTAGTTTAGTCATAACGTTTTGCTCGAAGTCACGATGACGAAAGCGCTCACGGATGTTGGTCTTGAAGAGTTCCCATGTTGCACGTTGTTCTGCAGGTAAGGACAGCTTGAAATCACGGAACCAGGTCTGGGCGATGGTTCCACGATTCGCGAAAATAGTGTCCACAAACTGACGAGTTACATAGCATTTCTTCGCGGTGTTGGGCATAGTACTGTTCTGTGCTAAATATCCATAGCTCCAAATCTTCTGATGCGTTGCCTTTGAGCGTTGGCGGGTCACCTTTTTTCTTTTGCGGTAGACATGCATGGGCTTGCTGCGAAAAAAACTTGCTGTTGAAAAGCAAATTGTTGAGGCATCAGTTCTCGCATTTGCTGCTGCTGCTGGGATTGGACCATGAATTGCATGAGCTGCGCGAACATGACCGTTTCCTGGGAGCCGCGGTATTCCTGGTTGCTGAGACGGCGGCGATGGTGGCGCCGGCATACTTCCCTCAGGTTCGCCGATTGTAGGCGCCGAGCTGTCTCTTTGGCTGTCGCTTCGGCCAGATGGGATGTGGCATCATCTTTATCACGCGTACGCCTGGTACGACGTGATTTTGGATTCGGACTCTCGGATGTCGCCATACTTAAATTCAATAGTTGGAGAGCCTTCTGCTTGCTTTGTTGCGATTCTTTAGTTTTGATACTGTAACGCACTCGGCGAAATGAAACTCAATTTTCTATGTTGCCTGAGTAGAAGATACAAAAAAATGAGAATGGGCAAACTAAGTTCTTCAGTCAAGCGCCCAAGCAACTTGAAGTTACCGTTGAGGTTGCCCTACAAAGCGCCAATCTTATAGTATAGCACACCTGTTGGATAGCCTGTTGCTGAGAATTTGGTGAAGTTGTTCGCATTACAGATACTGAAACAGCAATCGCAATGGAGAGTGGGTCGCTCAGCATGTTCACTGTAATTTATCCAGCCAAAGTTGGATTGCAGGGCATTGAAGGCAAACATTAGAAAGAGATGGGAGGGGCAAAATATTATGTAATCACAGAAGAAGTGGAAACGCTTCTGGAAGTATTTTGTTTGCATCTGGATAGCAAATTTTCCACCGGACCTCTACACCTTTGCCACCTCAAACCGACCAAAGCACAACACAAAGTGAACAGCACTGAAAATTTCTATTTTAATTTCTAAAATAGAATTAGAAATAGAAACTCATAACTTTGACTTTGCCTCAAAGTGGATGCTGTACACACCAAAGTGGTCAAGTGCCGTACTCCATCGGCTCACCGCGCTTCGCAGCAGCGACTGCCTGGGCGCAGTGAAGCGCCATCTTGTTTACAAGGCGTAGGT
>BSXT01005486.1:0-13441 GCA_030267785.1 Phytophthora fragariaefolia
TTTCGACCTGGCCTTCCTACACGTCATCGAGCGTCGTGGTATGCACGCGGACAACGCTGGCGTCCCGACGGGTGGCGTGGCTCGCCACTTCCGCGATATCTACAACGGCGTGCTTATCACGGCTGGAGGCTTCGACCGTGACGACGCGATGAAGACCGTTGCGGACGGAGTAGCCGACCTCGTGGCATTCGGCCGCGACTTCATCTCGAACCCAGACCTCGTCGAGCGTCTACGCATGAACGCTGCGCTGACACCATACGACCAGAAGACGTTCTACGTGCAGCCGGGAATGACACTAGAGGCGGGGTACACGGACTACCCGTTTGTGGGCGAAGAGGACAAGGGCGTTCGCTCGGACGGTTTCGTCTGGGAGTCGTAGAGAGCGATTTGGAAGCGTCAGAGACTGGGCTAAAAACCTTGAAGCTGAACTGATGAACTTGAACACATTGCAGTAGCACTTGTAGCTCCTCCTTAGCTTGCTTTTTTACTGTGAAGTGAGCTTTCCGCTCTGCGCACTGCAGCAATAATATGCTTAAGTTGAACCTGAGTACGGTACCCTGCGCCGGTATTGTCACAGATCGCACCTACATTTGCAAATTATGCAACTTGTTGCCGTTTGATACGACCAGCCAACACGAACTTGGTTAAAGTATCAAGAACGATTTTGGGAATCTGACCACGCTAGATTCTCACCGCCGGTGGTATTATCAGGCCCCTAGGACGCCGCAGCTCTCGAGATGAGAGATATGTGACCCCCTCCATTCATGGCGCAACGCCGCGGGTGCTTGCAGTTTTTTACCACGATCCGGGTATCCTCACTTTGAATTCCGCCATCGACAGCTCAAGTGCGTCCTCGGACACCGGGACGGCATGAAGTTCGGCAAACGCGTGCGCAGCCTGGCGTCGCCGCAGTGGGCTGCTGACTACGTTGACTACAAGGCACTGAAACGGGAGATCAAGCTGACCTTCGAGAGGCGTGAAGGCGATTGCATTGACAAACAAGTGTCATGGTTCCAGTCGGTACTCGAGTCGGAGATGCAAAAGCCCAATGCTGCACACGCGCGGATTCTTGATGAGTTGGTAAGCTGCAAGCTGAAGCCGTTGCAACAGTCGCTGGGGACGCGGTGGGTGCTCCCGCAGGCCACCGCGCGATCGCTGTTGCTGGATGTTCTTCAACTATCACATGAGGTGGATGCGTTCCGTCGATTCGTGGTGCTCAACAGTTTGGCGCTTGTCAAGATTGCCAAAAAGTTCGACAAGGCGGCGAACGCTGGTGCAGTTGAGATGGACGAGGATTCAGATGATTCGCCGTCATCTCGATTGAAAACTCAAGTGCTAGAAGATCTGAAATTGCAGCCGTTCTACGACGGAGCAGCTCTCGATACGTTGTGTGATGACACTGCAGCTCTGACCGACCGTGTGATGTTGTGTGTGCTGCCCGATGGAAACTTTCGGCTCGGGCCACGTGCGATGACTTGTCCAATTTGTCTCTGCGCGGATGTACAAGCACCGATCACTCTCTCATGCGCGCACACTTTTTGCTGATCGTGCCTGTCGCGAGCTGCTAAACACAGATTCCGTTCGTGCCCACTTTGCCGACGCGCTCAATCTGTTGACCCGCGCGATTATGAAATCGATGGCTTAGTCAAGCGTTTTAAGCGCGCCTACAAGTTTATGGAGCAAGCGCTAGATGTAGCTCCGCTTGTTGCCAGCCCCATGCGCCAGCTTCTTGCAGAAGCATTTGAGGTGGGCAACGCGTATCTACGCGAAGTCGAAGATCAATATGCAGCTCTAGCTCCACTCCCATCGGCGACTTTTGAAGAGCCACACATTGCGACTACTTCTGACGAAACTCTGAAGGCAGAAGTCGAAGCAAAATCAGCGCTTGTGGTCGATCAACGGAGTATCGAGAGCGAGGGAAGCACTGAAGAGGTCGATGAGGAGCCACTTGTCACGTTTGAAAAGGGCAATATTGTCGAAATTCTGCATGATGAGCAATGGTATGCCGGGGTCGTCCTGCAGCGTAACGACGACACTGGTACTGAAAAAACGTATTCAGTATTGTGGTGGGTAAAGGACAAGTCACAGCGTTTTGGCCAGCGCACACCTCGACACCTTCTTCGCGACCCTCAAGAAGTTCCTGTACCACCAGCTCTTTATGAGTATGCCGCAGAAGCATGGCGAACCGCCGCAAGCTGGGCGCTCGAACCTTTCCGGCGTCTAAGGTCTCGCTCCGATGGCGGTAGCCACAACGCGAGCAGGATCCCTAGTAATACTCTCACCCGACAACTAACGCAGTAGATTATATCCGTTAATGAATGCTAATTGTCAAAGTGTTTATTCCTGAACACGAGCAACTTGATATCAATCAGCCTGTACAGTGCTCGAAGTTGGATTCAAGCAGCTTCGACTTGTGGCCACCGGCCATTTTCGCCGAGTGCTGCGCGGTATCACGTTGTTGAAGTCGTACGTGGGAATATTCATTCCTTGTTCGGGAAATGTGAGCCACCACAACATGTTGGCTGCATCACCAAATTTACAGGTACTGAAGACCTTCTTGTCCCATCATCCATCATATTATGCATAACTATATTAGCCGTGGTAAGATATTATCCCCTAGATGTATGTACATGCATGTTATGCATGTACATACATCTAGGGGGCATTTAGTTGCAGTGACAGCGTGCCTTGCTCATTATTCAATTTCCACTGGACTTCGACCTCTCCACCCATTCGACACGCTTGTGTTCGGCTCCGCCCAACACGATTGACAATGATTGCATCAATCAGTTGCTCCGTTCGCCTGGTATACGCGTTCCTGCTATTGACGATGCCACCTCGACTCGATGTTGAAGCTAAGACTCCCAGCATGGCAAGCGGCAAGATTACGTCCACGAGTGTGAAGGATAACTCGGATTCGCAAGAGCAAGCTGGGTCTGTGGGGAGCGGCAGCTACGATAGTAGCGTGGGCGATGGAGAAGTTGGGGCAAAGCACATCCTCCACTTTTCTGATACCCACCTCAACATTTCGGCGAATTTGGACACGAATGAATCCGCCGAGATTCCAATCCAGTATGGCTACGATGCCCCAATCAGCTTGTTGAATTCTGCACTGAAGTATGCGAAGCAAATTCTGCCCAACCCGGATATCTTCTTGTACACTGGAGACCATGCTGTCCATGGTGATCCGTCGGACGAGTACCTTGCTGAGGCGGTGAAAACAAATGTGGAGACCATGGCTCAGTACTTTTCTGGCTCCGGCAACGAGACGAACAACGCCACCGCCATTCTGGGCGATACAGATGTGAAGAGTTAGTCACCGCTCTTCTCGATTTACTTACAGAAATGATGTTGCTCACCTTCGTCTTGCAATTGTTAACAGACTACACGATGAATGTGACGGACCCGACTAACGAAGAGAACCCGGCGATTGAAGTCGTGTCTCCAGCTTGGGCCGATTTGCTCAACGCATCCAATATCAAGGACCTCAACACCCGTGGTTACTTGTCGTACAAGATTACCGAGAATCTCCTTCTACTTACACTGAACACGGTGCCGTACTCGGTAGGTCTTTGTTTGCTTCATTGTCCGGTGTTATTCAATGCTTAATACTGTGGACTTTGCAGCCGAAGCACACACCAGACACAACGAACGAGACGGACCCGTTCGCCCAGTTTGCCTGGCTCAACGCCACGCTGTCAGGGCTGCGCAATGGCGGCAAGTACGCGTACATCGCCGGCCACATCCCGCCGATCATTGACGCTCGTGATGGTTCGCCGATGTGGGAAGCCTCTTACATTGCCCAGTACAAGAAAATAGTGACCCAGTACGCGGATGTGATCAAGGCGCAGATCTTCGGCCACACGCACAGCGTCGAGTTCCGCTTGCCCCTCACTGACGACATGGAGTCGCAAGATCCGGACGAAGTCATTGCTGCCGAAAACGAGGACCAGAGCTCGCAACTCGTGCCTCTGTTCATGTCGTCCGCCATCTCCCCAATCTTCTACAACAACCCGGCGTTCATGGTCTGGGACTTGGACCCCAGCACGTACGACCTGCTCGACTTTTCAGTCTACGGTACCAACATCTCCGGCGACAACCGCAGCGACCTCAGCTGGCAGCTGCTCTTCAAGGCCAGCAGCGCGTACAACGTGAGCTCGCTGTCATGGTCCGAGATGAACCGCTTCATCGTGGCCGGCGCGACCAACTCGACGCTGGTGCAGCAGTACTACTACAACTCGCAGGCGCAGTCGTACCAGCAGACGTCGTGCGAGGACTCCGTGTGCCTCACCTGGTACCTCTGCTCCATGCTGTGGTGGACGACGCCCGAGGACTTCACGTCCTGCCTGGCCGCCGACTCGCGGCTCGAATCGTCGTCAGCAGCCACTTCAGCTCCAGCCTCGCTTCCAGCTCTGCTCATCCTCGTCAGCCTAAGCCTCTGGGCCTAACCCCACACTGCAAATAACGGCACACACGAATGACAAAGTTAAAACAAAAAACAAAAACGTTTTCGCAAAAAGGCAGCGTACAGTACAGTACTGTAACATGGCACATGTGGACGGACTGTTGCCATATCTAACGCTATAATAGTCGTGTCCCATCTTTGCCACGTGAAGTAACAAACCATCATGATATCCTTTCTACGTCCCTGGCGCGACCTTCAGTCGACACGGTCTCCGCGCCGAATCAGCCCCTGCGACTCAGTCGTAAAGAAGATCACAAGGGCTCACCCGCATCATGAGCTCCCCGCCGCCGTCCCCCCCCGCGTCCCCGCGCGCAGCGCCGCCGCCCGCGCCCGTGGCGCTGGAGCCCGCCAAGGAGCCGCCCAGGGCGCGGCAGATCGTGAGCATCAACGACGAAGGCACGAACTTTGAGCTGGACGAGGCGGCGCTACGCCACATCTTCCACCAGGTGCCGGAGGACATGAAGGTGGCCATCTTCTCGGTGGTGGGCGCCTTCCGCACGGGCAAGAGCTTCGCGCTGGACCTTTTCCTTCGCTACCTGCGCCACGCCAGCCGCGGGCGCATGCTCAAGCGCGACGGCGCCGACGACGAGGCGGCCGAGGTGTGGAAGGCCTGGGTGCTCGAGGGCGTGGGCGGCAGCGAGGCCAAGCTCGAGGGCAACTCGAACGTGGCGCAGACCCACGGCGAGAAGGGCTTCTCGTGGCGCGCCGGCCGCAAGCGCAACACGACGGGCATCTGGATGTGGGAGACGCCCTTCATCCGCCCGAGCCAGACGGGCGAGGACATCGCCGTGTTCCTGATCGACACGCAGGGCATGTTCGACTCGGAGACGTCGCAGATGCTCACGGCCAGCATCTTCGGGCTCAGCACGCTGCTCAGCTCGTACCAGATCTACAACGTCGACAAGCGCGTGCAGGAGGACAACCTGCAGCACCTCGCGCTCTTCACGGAATACGGACGGTGAGCGGTTGCACAGTTGTGTGTGTATTGGGGGGGGGGGAGCTGGAGGGTATTGAGTTTGTTGCTGATGCTTTGTTGTTGCGTGGGGATGGGCTGTTGATGTAGGATGGCGCTGTTCGGAGATACCAAGTCGTCATCGTCGCTGAGCGACAAGCAGCAGATGCTGCAGCGTGCAGCGTCGGCGGCGGGAGCGGCGGAACAAGGCTTGGACAAGTCGGCGTCCTCGGTGAGTGGCAAGGACGAGGAGAAAAAGGAGGAGAACGAGGACAAGGAGGACGACGACGACGCCACCCCGAAGCGCCCGCGGCCGTTCCAGCGCCTGGACTTTCTGGTGCGTGACTGGCAGGACTTCTCGAGGAATCAGTCGCTGGCAGAGAAGCGGGAGGACATGGAGCAGTACATGGTGGAGCTGCTGTCGTCGCGCAAGCAGAAGGATCTGGCGGATACCCGTGAGCAGATCAGCTCGTGCTTCGAGAAGGTGGCGTGCTTCTTGTTGCCTCACCCCGGCCACGCTGTCACGGAGCGCGAGTACGATGGATCAGTGGAAGCTATCGACAACCGTTTCTTGGAGCTTCTGACGGCTTACTTGGACGACCTGTTCGACCCGGCCAACCTGTTCCCCAAGAAGATTCACGGGGTTACGGTCACGTCGCGCGAGCTGTTCACGTACATCAAGACGTACGCGGGACTTTTCCGTGAGGCTTCTATTTTCCCGGAGGCTAAGACGCTGCTGGAAGCCACGGCTGAAGCTAACAATGTGAACCAGCGCGACAAGGCTCTGCTTAAATACAAGCGTGAGATGGAAAAGGTCGCAGGCTCCAAGTGCCAATACGTTCCGGTGCAGGAGCTGGAAGCGCACCACAAGGCGTGCTTGCAGGGTGCGATGGACGTGTTCGACGACGGTGCACGCATGGGCCGCCGCAGCGAGATCATGCGCTTCCGCCAGGAACTCGCCGATGAAATTGAGAAGGAGCGCCACCGCTACCTCGAGATCAACGCCGAGCGAGATCCGTACAAGAACCTGGAGTTCTACCTGATTCCTGGTTGTTTGGCGCTGGCGCTGCTCGTGTTCCGCATCTCGCAGGACCTGCTATGCTATGAGCACATTGGCTACGATATTCCTCTCTACGACTGCAAGTACGTTGTTATCCTGCTGTGTGAATTGGAGAACGACTTCTCCTGCTTAAACGACTTACTGTTACTAATTTGCAGGCAAGTGAGCCACACACTGTCCCACCTGTACTGGGCGCTTATTGTGTTCATGCTCCTGATCATGATGTCCACCGGTCAGGTGATGTTCAAACGCGTGAAGACTGTGATCTCCATTATCAAAACTGCCATCGACGCGTCCAAGGAGGATGGCAAGGAGAAGAAGGACTAGGGTGTAGTATTTTACCGCAGAAAGCACCTCAGTAGCTAAAGGGTGAAGGTTGCTGGCGTGTATTCAGGTACTAGGTGCTCGTCTCAGTGCCTCGCTCGCGTCGTGTTCATAGATTTACTGCACGTTTGCAACGAAGTCTTGAAGTTGCCATCACGTGCATGCTGTTTGGAGTCTGTGACGGGCACTGTATCGCCAGTGGCGATTCGCCACTGGCGATCCATGACGCATTAACCAGAATGACAAAAGCACGGCAGGTGGACGATATCAAAGCCAGCTGAACTCGGCGTTCTCGACAAAGCAGACATCCCATCGTCAAATGCAGCGGTTTATCACTTTTACTCTGGATATACGTTACGAGTGTTCGAGCAGCGAAAGCCGTGCTGGCAAATTCCTCGAGGACAGATACTTCAACATTATGGCGCAGTAGCAATTCAAATAAGCATTAATGGTCGACTCGTTCATCTCCACGCTGACGTTTGAGAGCTTGCATGAGTGTATTAATACATGTACAGAACGTGGATCCCGCTCCGATGTACGGCTATTATTCCGTCAACAGCGCATGCACATGCGTTAATACAGCGCAGTACTTCACACGCGGCTCTTACTTATACATGTACATGTACTGTACTTCTATGAAGTAGTTAGCGCTAGTATGTCTCCAGCTGAGAACGAATGTTTTTCCCCAATGTTTTTCGCGCGAAAATGTGCATTGCCACACCAAAATTTACGACGCCATGGGGAGGACCAACCCAGCCTTGCAACCTGATCTTGAAGTGGAGAGTCAGTATAACCTTCATACTTGGCATGAGCTCCATAACACCAATTATTAAGGGCAATCACTTGGTATTTGTATGACAGATTGCAATTTCAAATAAGTCGTCGCTTGTCCAAGCAAATATTCGTCCGGATAAAACCACAACTTACTTGCATATAGAGGATTGCTATCGAGTCAGCTGGTTTTCCGGCACTCGACCAGCATGGCGCTTGTTGCCTTCTTGAGACTTGTCGTCCAGATGGGGAGACTTCAGTCGCACCGGCTACGGCGGCGCTCCATGCGTTTGTATCGACTTGGCTCGCTTTGCCGGACCATGGAAGAGCCTCTTCCTATCCTCGGCTTATCCTCAGCTTTGCCCGCGCGCAGACTGTCCCCGCGGCGAACCAGCAAAAATGGTCTCCGCGAGGTTAGCTAACAGGTCATTCTGCATTTGGCTCAAGACCGACACTTGCTCGATTGACCAGCGCAGCCCCACAGAGCGATAGCAGCTCTGTCCCTACAGCCCTAACAACAGTAAGCACGATGGTTAACATCCGCAGCGTCTTCACGTTTGCCTGCGTGGCTCTCGTGGCGTCCGTCAGCGCCAACTCGGACGAGCACCGTACGCTGCAGGCTGTGAACTTCCGCCAGGACCTGCTGGACGCCATCAATGCTGTTCGTAAGACGGAGGGCCTCAAGCCAATGTGCATCAACGAGATGCTCATGGACGCGGCTCAGATCCAGTCGAACGATATGGCCGACAGCAACTTCATCAAGAGCACGGGCTCGGACGGCTCGACCCCCAAGCAGCGTGCCGCGGACCAGGGCTTCAAGGCGGCCGAGGTGACGGAGGTCGTGGGTGCTGGCTACAGGACGGCGTCGAGCATTGTCGCGGCGTGGGCCAAGTCGGCCACCGCCAAGAGCACCCTGTTCAGCAAGCACAACGTCATGGGCCCCGGGTACACGTTCGACAAGACAAGGAAGTACGTGCACTTCTGGGCTGTCGACTTCGCCACTGGCGCGTGCGGCAGCGGAGCTCCCGCGGCTGATCCCGCTGGTTCTTCGAGCGGAACTGGAACTGGCAGCGTCGAATTCCCCGGATCGGCACCGGCCAGTGACAACGATAGCGATGAGGATAGCGGCAGCGCCGATACCCCCGCTGTTACTCCGGCCCCGGCTGGCAGCGGATCTGAGGCTCCTGCCAGCGGAAGCAGAGCCGATCCCCCCGCCCCGGCCCCTTCTGGAAGTGAAGAGGACGATTCTGCGAGTGGCTCGGACGACCCTCCTGCTACTCCTGCTGCTGGAACCCCTGCTCCTGCTGCTGGAACTCCTGCTCCTGCTGCTGGAACTCCTGCTCCTGCTGGAAGTGAAGACGAAGACCCGGAAAGTGGTTCGGACGATCCTCCTGCTGCCGCCCCTGCTGCTGCAACTCCTGCCGCCGCCCCTGCTGCTGCAACTCCTGCCGCCGCCCCTGCTGCTGCAACTCCTGCCGCTGCCCCTGCTGCTGCAACTCCTGCCGCCGCCCCTGCTGGCACTCCCGTCCCTGCTGCTGGCACCCCGGCCCCTCCTAGTGGTTCGGGTGCGCCCGCTGCGCCTGCAGCTCAGTAAGCACGTAACATGGAATTACCAAGAGATGACGTATTGTGGTAGTTCTGCGTGTATGTTCGTCGTAAAAATTCATAAAGCTAGATGCCTTCATAACGTTACGCTCACGTTAGTTGTACTCTTCGTTGCTGGCATCACGCCGAAGTCGTGCAGCACGATTGACTTCATCCGATTGTGTGTCACGCAGCGTGGCTATTATACACAGCTTCCCTCAGTCAAATCGCTCGGAAGAACTCGAAAACGTGCACATTCAAAATAGAGAGCTGCGCAATGCCGCGACGCAAACTCCTCCAACGTTTGGTTTACTCCTGCGCGGTGGAGTGAGCTTCGAGCCCTGATGAGGCAGGACGCCTTTTCAGAGGTGTTTTTGCCGGTGTACCAAATGTACCAAAAGAGTCGGTACAGGTATACTTCGCATCGTCTTCGAGCTTCATACTTGCGATGCTGTCAAAAACCCACTGTGGTCACCAAAGTAGAAAATCATTAGCAGATGCGATAGTCACAGATTGCAACCAAGGGAGCTTACCTTAGAGGTGACAACTCGAGTTCCTGTCCGCTGAGCTCGCCGGAAGAGCGAAGCATCGCCACAGATGCACATGTCTGCTACTGAGATCTGCTTAGCAACCTGCAGGGAAAAATAACAAGTATAACGATCAGCGCATATCCCCAGCTTACTGCAAACCATAGATCGACAGGCTTACCTCTCCACCAGACACTTGAATAAGAGATTGAAGAACTTCCCGAGATGGCTCAACGTTAGAGCCAACAAAAAACTTTATACCCTTGAAAATCTGCCGAGATTGCGGGTGCTCACGAGAGTACTTGTTGGCAAACATGGTTATCTCAAAGTTTTCTTCTGGCAACCATCGCTCTTGTTCTAGGGATGAAAACGCCCAGTCTTCAGTCACAATCCAGGCACCGCGAGCGATAGCGAAGAGCACTTTAATGGTGCGTCTGGCGTCCTTGCCCACAATAAGGTGCGTCACACCAGCTGCATAATCGACACTCTTAACCACACGCGCTTTTCGATGTCCATCCGCGTTGGCCATGTTAGCGTCAATAGCGTGAATTGCGCACTGGAGA
The DNA here is from genome assembly GCA_030267785.1 of Phytophthora fragariaefolia. Taxonomy (NCBI): domain Eukaryota; phylum Oomycota; class Peronosporomycetes; order Peronosporales; family Peronosporaceae; genus Phytophthora; species Phytophthora fragariaefolia. The sequence goes on from BSXT01005486.1 coordinate 10,247, forward strand.
ACACCACGGGCCTCGGGGCTAACCCCCGTGATACCAATTACATTGCGAGGGGTTTTGCACGGTGTCCTTCTGCTCGTTGTACTGGAGAAGCTCATTGCCATCGGTATGGGAGTTGAGTCCACATCCCGACATTTTCTAACGAATCCCGAGACCGATCCCGGTGTGGCCATGTGCTTGGCTTCCACAGCATTTTCCTTGTTGGTATCCCGCCGGGTCTTCTTCACAACCGGGGTTGTTATAGCGTTGATTGAAACTGGGGGACGAGCACGCTTCTTCGATACGCCCTGCTTTACGGTACTTGAAGGGGCAACTGACGTTGGAAGCTTACGTGCGGCTTTACTCACTGTAGGCTTCTTTAATGAAACGTCAGTCAAAGCCGAGGCACTTGCTAGTGATGTCCGAGTTACCAGACCCGATGCTGAGCTCCGTGCAGCTGGGCTCTGCGTTCTTGATCTACTAACAGGACTTGAAGCGGCACTTGCTGATGCTCGGGTTACTCGGGATACTGCTGGGCTTGGTGTTCGTATCTTCGCAGCTGAACTTGCGGTTGGTCTAGTGAGGGACCGTGGCGTTCTCTCGAGTACAGATGGGCTACTGGAAGGCGTTTTCGCATTGGTAACAGAGTTCGGAGCTCTTGGCTTTCTCTTAGAAGGTGGTGTCGCAGGACCTGGAGTAGTTTGAGTTTTTGGTGTAGCGGAGGCTGGGGTAGATGGAATTCCAGGTGTAGCGGGGACTGGGGTAGATTGAGTTCCAGGTGTAGCATTTGTTGGGGTATCAACAGCAGGAGTAGCAGGCGTCTTCGGAGAATTGACCACAGTGCTCGCTACCGTTGCAGGTGAAGCAGTAGCAACGCTATCAGCACCTGGAGACTTGGCTGAGCCCCTCGCAGTGCGGCAGTCCGTGCAGTACCTGCGCGTTCGTGGATTCGAACATCCACATGCTGTGCACGACCAGATTCCAGTTTTTAGCGTCAGACCGCTTCCGTACGAGAGCGAATTTCTGTTGCGACGCCGCAGCTCCCGCGCTGTTGGCTCCTTCTTTGCGCTGTTGTCGTCACGCGAACCAATACTGAATTCCGCACTGCTGGTGATGGGGGTGCTGCTCAAGTCTGTAGACATGCCAGGGGATTTCTGCTTCCGCTCGAGCGGAGCAGGCGACGGTTGACTCGCCTGACTATCCATGATCACAATAACCTCGTTCCGTTGAGCCTGAAGCTCGTCATCCTGTTCATTTTCCGACTCGCTCTCGGCCACGATTCCACTCGCCTGCGAGGCTGTCACTTCGTCCTCATCCCGCTGTGTCGGCGGTCCATTCAGCGTCTTTCTCCGCTTGGCCGACGAGCTCACCGTCTTCGTTCGAATCGGCTGCTTGGGCGTGCTCAAGCCCACCGCTTCCGGCGCTGGCTCCGTCGTGCCCAGCATTTTCAGGATCGCGTCGGACGTCATCGGCTCCATCGAGTGCGCGCGCCGCTTGCGCCTCGCCCCGTTCAGCGCCTTGTTCACCTTCGGCGGTGGCGTCGACGGCGGCGCCACGTCGGCGGCGTCGGCGTTCGTCTCTGCCTCTGCTTTCTCGTCGCGGGTCGGCTCCGTCCCCTCCCGACCCGCATGCTGCGTCCCTTCGCCCGCGTCAGGCGGCGCCTTGGGCGGGCCGCTGCCCAGCGACTGGCGGCGCTTGAGCTTGGGCTTGGCGGCGGGCTCCGCCGCGCTCTGCTGGCTCACGGGGAAGAACGGGCGCTCGTCCATGCGCTTCTTGCTCACGTAGCAGGCGTTGACCCAGAGCTGCGACACGATCTTGAGCTCGAAGCGCGTGGCCGCGGCCGCCATGGAGCCGCCGCCGTCCTGCCACCGCGCGATCTTGGCCTTCCACGCGGGCGTGAAGTGGCTCAGCACCAGGTGCGTGAGCTTGGGCGTGAGGCGCTTGACCGTGGCCGCGCCCAGCTCGCGCAGCTTGCGCGCCACCACGTCGCTGCAGTCGATCTGCGCGTCCGCGCCCACGCGCACGTCCACCATCGCCACGACGCCCTTGAGCGGGCCGGCGGTCGCGCGCGGCCGGCGGCGCGGCGCCGCGGACGACGACGACGACGCGCGCGAGGACGCGGGCGCGGCGCGCGAGGACGAGCGCGCGGAGACGCTTCCGGCCGCGGCGCGCGTCGACATGCGCGTGGCGCGCGGCCCCAGCGACAGCGAGGCGGACACGGCGGCGACCATGGGCGGCAGTGCGCACTCGCCCGTGCCCCGCGCGCGAGGTTGAAAATGCGCGCGGAATGGGAAGCGTGGCGGCGCGACTAAGTGCGAATTCCGGCGGGTGGGAGTGATGGTCCGTTGACTTGGTGTGGCGCACATGGAGAGCAAGGCGGGTTGGCGCCTTCGGGCTGCTGCAAGGCGCGAGCGAGGCGGGATGATTGTCAGCTGCAGGCAATATTTAGATGTCCGGTATTGCCGCCGACGAAGCGGGCTCTGCCCTCGAATAGATGAGTCACGCTTTGGGTTTGAAGCGCCTCGTGAGGCGACCTCACACCGGCATCAAGCCAGCACAGCAAGCTTGCACAGCAGAAATATATCGATTCAGTCTGACGTCACCTGCACGCTGGAAAAAATATACTTGAAGTATTTAGTACATGTAGAATGTTGGGATATTAATATGAGCTTGGAATCGCGGCAAATTCGGGGAAATCAAGTCGAGTCAAGTATACTTTTAGTTAATCGTTTGTCGATGGCTACCAGTTTGCGCTCTCCGGTCGAGCACTCGTCAAGGGCATCGTGGTCAATAGATAGATACATGTATATAAAATAAGTGAAGCTCCATCCAGCTACACCGTGGCGACGGCATTGCGGCCACAGCACCATGGCGCGCTCTAGCGACGGCCCATGGGCACAAACGCGTGCGAGCCGACGAGGCGGCTCAAGGTCGAGCGTTTCCTCTCGTTGGCCGCAGTTTCTTCGTCCAGCGTAGGCTCCGCCCTCGCGCTCTTGCCGGGGAGCAGCGCCTTCATCTTCTGCTCGAGCTTCGAGCTCGACGAGTCTCGACGTGGCCTCACGGGGAAGACCTCGGGGGTCTGCTTGTCGGTCTGGTTGGCAGACTGGCTGGCGGCGTGGGCCTGGGCCCTGTCGTTCAGGAACTTGAGGTTGCCTTGCGTGTTCATCGGCAGGGCGAAGCGGGTGTGGGCGTTCATCTCGGCGGCGACGCGAGGCGTGG
>BSXT01005487.1:0-10357 GCA_030267785.1 Phytophthora fragariaefolia
GTTTTCTCAGAATCGTTGCTTGCGTGCTGCCGCGCCGCCATCTGCTCATCGACAAGCCGCTGGATTCGAGATGTCAGCGTCTGGAACGCGTCGTCAATTTTGGCGTCCAATTGAGTCTCCAGTCGATTAACACCGTTCGATTGGGCGGTTACTAGCGCCTGGGACTCACACTGCACTTCACGCAGCGCATTTAAGAACTTCTCAGTCACAGACCTTTCGATCTGCTCCCCAGCTTACGCCTGCATCACCTGGATCGTCATGAACTGTTCTTGGATGGTCGATTGAGTCGCCATCAACTCTTCCTGGAATCGACCAGCTATTGCAAGCTGTTGATTCGTCAGCTGCATGATGCCGGTCTCGGTCGAGGCCTGAACGGCCATAAGAGCGGCGCTCTGAGCATTACTCTGTCCTTCTTGCTGGGACTGTAACAGTGCCTGCCCCTCGGCAAGAGATTGCGCTTGAGCGAAAAAGAACCCCGCCAGTTTCTCTATGTGTTCCTCAACACCTGGAACAATGTTTACCGCCGATTTATCTGCTACCACTAACGCTGACGCGCGACTTGCCCCTTCAGTATCGTACTCGTCAGTCGCATCAGGGTACTCGGTGTCGGCGCTTTCAAGCATGCCTTCAACGTCGTTGACTTGCGTAGCTTGGGCTTCCGCTTCTGCTCTCGCCTGGGCCCGGGTCAGTACCATGACGTCGGGAGCGGGGGCTTGCTGGGGCGGACTGACTTGCTCGGGTGCTGGAAGGCGGGATTATATTTTACTTACGGCCGCAGAAGATCGTCGCTGAATTACGGCCAATAAAAAATACCTTTTACACCCAATTGAAGCACCGGAGAACGAGCAAATGCACCTGATATTCTCGTGCTCCCCCCCAAAAGTGATTTTGAGGTCGAATCGTAAAACCTCGCGAGCATTGCTCGTAAGGTTTTATTGCTCGCGGAAAAACCTCACGAGGCTTGAGAGACCTTTCCCCGATTTGGGTCAAGCGTAAATAACTGAAGGAAGTGGGTGACCGTCTCGTCCCAGCCTCGTCAGCTGTTGCCTCCCCTGGGGGAGGGGGGCGCGTGACCACTCATGTGAACGCTTCAAGCTCATGTGGCGCGTCAACCAACACCACGTCGGGCGAAACCCCAAACGCATCGCCCACTTTCACGACCTCCACGCTGACAACCGTGCCGACGCTGCCAGAGGTGTCAGCAGCGGTGAGTTTGTTGCCACCAACCGGAACAACAACTACGCCAGCTGCAACAAGTCAGGGGACGCTGATAACGCCCGTGTGCTTGCCTGCAGTAGTCGCGCAGCCTGCTACTTCGTTCATTTCGCCATCCGATTTGCTGCCGGTCACGTCCACTCCACTGGTCATACGTATTCCCGCGTCCCTCAAAGATGTGCGACGCGGACTCACATTGGAACAGGGGTATGACGGACTGGCACGTCCTTTGCCGGTGCCGACATTCACAGCCGCTGAGCTTGTAACGCTGGATGGCCTCGTTGGTCAACAGGCTGTTCAGGAGTTGTTGCTGCCTGCAAGCGAGCGGGGAATATCCCTGCCGAACCTGGGTGACATCCAAGTGCATATTGAACGCGAGACGGGCCCCTTATTGTAGTGTTAGGGGGTTGACGACTTTGCACTCCGAGTACTCGGCACCCTCAAGCACTTGCGCGTACTGCTGGACCAGGTATCGCAGTTGCAGAGTGGCGTTCTGAGTTCTGATTCCCGTGTCGAGACTGCACGCTTAACTGCCAAGGTTGGTAAATTGACGGCTCTCGTTGACAAACAGAGAAGCAGCTTTCAAGCACAGATTGCTCGGAACATTGTGCCGCCCCACCCATATCCTAGTGACTCGGATGTTAATCAATTGATGGGGACATCCAGCGCTTGACTCGCAAGTTGGACAACTTCGGAGCTATCCGTGGCAACGCTGTAGCCCAGTATGAACGTCTTGAAAAGGAACTTCGGAGCAGCAAGCAACTCATTGAAGAACTGCAAATTAAGGTCACGAATTCAGCTGTCATCACTCCATCCGGGTTGATGGACTTCATCATGGAGCATTGTCGTTTCGAAGGACATTGGCCCCGGTTGCAGCAGATCCTGGAATGTTACTGGAGTCACACAAGCACGCCCGGCGACACACGGACTCGAGTTGTACTGCAAGCCAGGGACTTGGACGACGACAACTATGATCCATACGTGCCCAGTGTGCAGCGGGAATCTGCCGACTGCGCTCTGTTGACCTCCGGGCAGGCTGCGCAAGCACTATCGCGTCTGGCCCAAGCTATGACCTCGTCGCCGGTACCAAGTCATGGCTCCCAGTCGGGTCGATCCAGTGCTGCACGCAAAACGACGCGTGATTCCAAGAAATCCTAAAGCTCGGTAGGCATCTTCGACTGTTCTTCTCAGCCGTCTGGACATCGTTCCTTGCCGCAAGAATCTGATTCCAACGAGGCGCGCCGGGAGTTGGTGGACTTCACTGCGTGTGAGCACAGTGGGTCGAGACAATTGATTCTGAAATCCCAGGTTGAGCGTTCGTCTCTTCAGCTCCTCCCCCAGCGTCATGTTCCGATGAATGTCAAGCCTCTAGACATGTCTCCTTCCGCTGTGACTGAACTCGACGCCACGTACGCAGAGCCGAATTCGCTATCATGGAGTGGGACTCGTGCTGATGTACGCGAGTTGATGTTGGGTGGTCTCAGCTTCTGGGTTGCAGTCGAAACTGCGGGCAAAGCTCAGGTGCTCCACGACAAGTTTAGTCTCTTGGCACTCATTCGCATGCTGGGGTCCGCCATATATTGGGAAGTCCTGGATTCGACGCCGTGGATGCGATACGTACCCCTCAATTACTTCAAAGCAGCTCTCGAGTGAATCACGGATGTGGCATTGACCCGGCCACCAGAGCGCTGGGACCTATTACCCATTCGTTCAGCTGTTAGTGATGATATGATGGTTTCATGATTTATGACCCAAAGGATTTCGAGGACTCCGAACCGGATGACGATGACGCAGGGACATACTCCAAGCCCGCTCCGAAACGCAGACGTTTGCTGAAAGCGCCAGTATCATCATCATCAACTGGGGACTAACGCGCAAATCTTCCACATCTAGTCGAGGACCTGGAAACAACAAGAAGACTCGCCGAGATTCTCAGCTTCCTGGTCAGGGTACTGAGCGTCCACCCAAGTTTGCACTGAAACCTATGACACCAGCCGACACGTATGTCGAGACACCCGGTGAGGGGTCTACCTGGCTTCATTTCGGCATCATGGTTCGGCGATACTCTTCGCAGACACTGGGTTTTCCCAACTACACGGCGCGAATCGAGAACAAGGCTATTCGTGGTCGCTGGGACCCGTTTGAGTACCTGGATCTCTTGGATACAAAACCTTGGAAAGCCATGTGGGAAAACCGGATTGATGCACTGGTCTTCTTTTGTTACCAAGATCTGACTCCAGACATGATTCGTGGATTGAGCTGGATCATAAATTTCATGGAGAGGTGGATGTGCGAATACTGGGAACGTGGCCATTGGGTCACTATTACGATCATCTTCTACTTCCACCGAGACTCACGATTCTTGGCCCTTAATGGCAGGCGCCAGAAGGAAATCCTGAACCTGTACAACGATCGAAAGGCTCGGAGCACCGCTTTCAGCAAAGCCAAGGAGGAGCTGATCTGCAAGCTTCGTAAGCTCCACGGTTACGATGATGACATCGGGTTTGAAGCTGGACTCTGGGTCGTGCCTGAGAACCCGTGCGACTGGATTTGGCGGCACCCGGCGCAGCAGATTTCGCTGCAAGAGCAGTTGGAGGAGCTCGACATTCTGGAACCGGCACGAACCCAGTGGGCTACGCGAGGTTTGGACGATTGCCTTCTGGAAGTGGCCCCAAGTGAGTTACGTGACCAGATGTTGATCAAGCACGAACGAGCTGAGAATCGTCTACCTGAACCGACCTCTGCCTCAGCATCAGATGTGGCTCGCCACTATGCCCGGCAGTAACGAATGGAAGTTCATGTAATGACGTGATCTGCATGTTCTTGCCAATTCCACTGAAATTTGCGTTCGCACTTCCGTCCCTTTTGTCTTGAATGCCCGTGTCGTTTACTAGCTCCGTTTGAGATCGATTCTTGACTGGGAATATCTCCATCGTAATTAACTCACACATATAGTATTCACAAAACATAAATACTATTCCTTTTTGGAGGACACCCTATTGAGCGCTAGGCTCAGGGGGTCATCTCCAGATTGCATAACTCGGAACCGCGATTGCGCTCTGGCACACTTGTTGAAGCCATACAATAGAGCTCCGCAGTTCAACTGGGATACAGGGAACCACTCGGGATCCGAGTAACCCTTCCACTTGACCAAGTATTCCCGGAGTCGTCTCGAAGTTCGGGTTCGCTTGACCCAGCGAATGTCTTGGATCGCCTCTACCTCGTACACGTCCCGGTCTTCATCGGGCTCAATGACATCTTCGGGCAACAAAGCCGCATCGAGGTCATCCTCTTCCGCAACTTCGACTTCATCAGTAGGTCGATCCGGGAAAAGGGCACGCGATTTCAACCAACTCACATGAACCTAAGGGTAGAGTTTGTACCCTGAACTTTCGATCTTGAGCTTACATCGATAATCATTTGTGACTTCGGTTATTCTGAACGGTCCATGCCACAAGTGGGCAAACTTCTTGGTCAGCCCAGGTTGAACCCTTCCCAGATATAGCCACACAGCATCTCCAACCTCGAAACCTTTCTTGGGTCGTTCTGACAACTCCATCCAGATCCGGGTCTGAGCTTCTGAGCGCTTAGACTTGGCTTCTGCTAGCAGGTCTTTTGCCCAAGCCTGAGCATACTCGTGCTGACGTTGTACCTTGCGACGCCACTCATAGGATACCTTCTGAATAAAACCAGACGGTGGCGATCCCAGCATAGCCAAAACTGTGTTTTGTGGATCCCAGCCATGCAACAGGTAAAACAGAGTGTCGAGCCGGGTAGCATCAAAGGACGTGTTCAATTCCCACATCAACTTCTCAGCTTAGTCGTCCCAGTCACTCTGCTCAGGTTCTGATACATAAGCTAGGATCACCCTGATCACAGTTTGCACAGATCGCTCTTGTTGGTCATTTGCTTGAGGGCGGTAAGCTAACGTGGCTCACTGACGACTCGCCAGCATCTCCCGAAACCGGGCAAATACTTCACACATGATTCTGGGATCTCGGTCATGTCGAATCATCTGGCTAGCACCGAACCACTGGAATACACACTCCATGTAAACCTCAGCCACATCTTGAGCAGTAGTCAAACTCATTGGTCGACACATTATAAACCCAGAGAAAACACACTGAAACAGCAACAAGAAGACATTGCCTCGATCGAACTTGGGCAAATGCGAAACAAAATCCATTGACACCACCCCAAAAGGCCGAGTCGCTAGGATATTCCCGGTTGAGGGGCCCGGATTCGGGGGTGCACCCTTGGCTGTCACACAATCGACGCATTCCTTCACGAAACGCCCCACATCGGCATGCATTACGAACCAGTAAAACTCCCGACGCAAACGCTTAAAGGTACGAGTAATTCCTTGATGACCTCCTTGGAAATCCCCGTGACACAGATGTAACAAGTCTTCTCGGAGCCCAGCAAGAATCACCAATCTCAGATTCTCAGCAGCGTTCCGGGGTCTACCAAGTGTTAAACGACTCAGATAATATAGTGCACCACGTGAGTCAAGAACGAACTGATTCGCTATCTTCGCCACACCCTCAGCTTCCGCGGACAGCAACTCTTCCAGATCACCTTTCAGTAAATCCCGGAGTTTCTTCGTCCAAGGTTCAACTTGCTGCTGGGCTAAGATGCGTCGCCACCTCTTAGTGCTATGCTCCACTGGAGTCGCAGCTTCAGGTGAGTAGTTCTCAGTTTGCTGTTCTGGGATCCTAGATATTTCATCTTCGACGTCCCTGTCGTCAACTTCATTGACATTCTCACAAGCAATTGTAACGCCCTGGGCCCAAGTTTGCCTTCGAGTGACCATGCAAATCCAAGCCTTGGGTGTAAAAGGTGCCGCCGCTTCCGATATGGATACTGGTTTAGGCACTGTATCCACTTCGGCACTGTCCTTGGGATCCAAGTTCTGCTCAGGAGAAACTAACTGGGATGCCCCCGGTTTTATCAACTTCTCAGGAATCTTTTTCAGCTGTCGGAGCTGAGCTAACTCGACTGGGTCATCAATGGATACCGGTTCTCGCGCCAGAAGAGTCTTGGTCGTGAGATAATCTGTCGCCGCGTTGTATTCTCGTTTTACAAGCCCCAACTTAACCGAGCGAAACTTTTTGCGAAGCCCCACGAACTCAGTAAGCAGGAGTTGCAATCCTGGTTTCAAGCACCGAATCAAACCTTGTGCTTGCTGGATGGCAATCCGAGAATCTCCGACTATGACCAATTATATGATCTCTCGAGTCAACGCCATCTTGGATCCTTCAACTAGACCATGATACTCGGCTTCATTTACTGTAATGTTCTCAAGGAGGAATCCCCGAGCTTCTACAACTTCCCAGGAAGGTAATTTCCAGAGAATACATCCAGATGTACCGCATCGATCCGAGAGCTTGACTGCCCCATCAAAACTCAGCAACCAGCCTTCGTAATCTGACTCGATCATTTCGAGACTGATCGGTGGAGCTCGGACCACTAGACTCTTGACTGGGATGAGATTTTCTGCGATCTTATCCAGTTGATCCCGGGGTGTGTGATCCCGGCTCCCAGAATCGCATCTAATCCATCTTCATAACTTTTTGATCCTGTGAATTTCAAGGAGCCAGGGAGCCAGGCGAGTCGCCCACTGCTGACAGCGTCCTTCCAATAACTGGGATGTGAAAATCCACTTCGACACGGAATGTCGTGTGTAGACTTTAATTAGCTTCGTTCCCGCCAGCATAGTGTAGAACACTCGGAGAACCCGGATCAAAGCAACCACTTCTTTTTCGGCTGGGTGGTTTCTGAGTTCTTGGTCATGGAGTACTCTCCCAGTAAAACGAACTGGAAAAATTGTCCCATCATACTCCTGACCCAGTACGGATTAGCATGGACAATGATCACGAAGGGTCTTTCTTTGTTCGGGTGTCTGAGCAGAGGTGTTGACACGATCTTTTGCTTGAGAATCTCAAAGGCTTCCTTGGCTCGACCCAGATCTCGTCCTGTTCGGATCTGCTCATCCGTTAACTCGTCGCGAACCGACGCAACAACTGGGAGGTCTTCGATGAACTTGTTATAATATTTCAGACTTCCCAGGAATGACTGAACACCTTCGAGTGTCGACGGAAACGGGAGGCCCATCACACCCTTAGCGATCTTAGGTTGTGCTCGGATCCCTTCCGCTCCGATCTCATACCACAGGTATGAAATCGTCTTCTTTCCAAACTCACTCTTGGGTAGACTCACCGAAATCCCCCAATATCACAATTGATACAGCAGACGATCCAAGGCAAGACACAACTGATCCCAATCTCAGGTTCATAAGCGATATCGTGGATATAGGAACTCCGTCCCAGAACTGGGTTCATCTGAGGTGGAGCTGGGGTGTTCCGACGGAAGACAGTCGGGGTCTCAGTTAGCATGGGCAATTCATCATTCTCCGAATTCCGGACTTCAGCCTTGAGTCCCAGAAACTGCAACACGTCTGGGTCCACATGGGCTTCTTCGCTCGGCTGAAGTCTGCCAATCCCCAAAGACAATTATCCAGCATCTGCTGATATGTCAGGGGGAGTTTTTCAAGCCAACCGACATCCGAGTCCACTGAAAATGTCCGAGCGGGCAGATAAAAGCCGATATATGCTATGCCCGGAGTGTCATTGGCACTGCCCAGAAACCACTTGTCATATCTAGGCTCAGGAACCACATAGCACTCTGAAACCCAATCAACAAATCGTCAATCAAAGGTAGAGGGTAGTGCATGAGCTTGATCAGCTTATTCACTAGTCGGTAGTCAATACAGAGTCGAATGTCAACTCCGTTCTTCTTCATCACTATGACAATCGAGGAGGCCCACTGGGAATCCGAGCGAGTACTCGATCAGTTGGGTCTCCAGCAGCTTCTTCAGCAAATCATAAACCTTCTAAAGATCCTCCCGTATTGGGGTTGGGACAGCGTTGCCATCTCCGAGGAAGCTCGTATGGTGACGTTCCAGAATAATATGAATCTGGGCTTTCCTCTCGGGGGTCGTTACTCCAGGAACTCCAACGTCAGCTGTAGAGAGGTCAGCCTTGGGACTCAAGTCTCTTAGTTCTGGGAGTGTCGCGAGTTGGTTTCGGAGATCACTTAGCAATTCACTTCCTTCATGGAGTTACATTGTTGCTTCCTCATCGTCCGAGAAATCAATCTCCAGTCGCATACACCGTGTCAATGCTTCCCGTAACTGAGATGCTGATTCACAAGCTAAAGACGCAGGCTAATCTGGGAAAATTCGTCCCAGTTCCTCCTGAGCTCTCCGAGTGAGTTCACCACCGCCCATCACCGACCGGGAAACAACTTCGGGTTCCGAGTCCTCATTCTCTGGGACCAAGTGGATTGGTTCACGATCGGACGGGGATTTGTTCCTGTCTTCAGACATCTCGGACAATCTGGGTTCGTCTTTTACGCTCGAATTATCACCTGTTGGGAGAGGGGGCATCACGGAACTCTCGGTTTCCCGGATCTCACAGTGGATCCCAGAATGCTCCTCCGGGCGAGGGTTAGTGCACACCATGTAGGCACTAGCCTCGCCCGGACTGCTCTCAGTCTCACCCGATTGGGTTGGTTCCTGGTCGACGAATTCTTCATCAGAAGTAGCTTCTCAGGCCATTGGTAATTCGGGCGTTTCACAGCAGGTGGACCATTCAATTCTTCTAGTCGAGCGACTTCTTCCTCATGCCTCAGGAATTCCAGAGAAGGTTCAACTTCGTAGACGATCTTTCCCATTCCTGGTACTTCTGGGACCTGGGTCTCACAAATCCTTCGCCGACTGGGAGGTGACATTTCTCCACCAAACATGCAACTGCAGTGTTATGGGGAATCCGAGCCACTCGATCCGAGATGTTAAAAACCTTTACAGCTTTTGGCTTCCTTCCAGTTCCATACAAAAACTGGGATACCCAGTGATTACCATGCCATGCCCACTCATCGACCTTCTCAGGATCAGCTTGGGCATATTTCACCGGGGCCACTACCGAACGCCCAGGTTGAAGATATGTTGCTTCCGGGATCCGAACCGAGATCCCCAGTCCAACATGGTCTATCTCTCGGCCTCCGGCCATCAGGACAGATTCCTCATCTGGGTGTCTCACCTCTCCCTCACGGGCACACAGTCGAACACCTGCGGCAACCATGAAGTCCGTTCCGAGAAGACATTCCACATTACCGCCGAAGTTGCCAACCCAGGCATCCATCACATACACAACGCGGACTCCCAGGGTCAACTTGATCCGGGTTTGGTGAGATTCGTATGTAGGAACATCTCCAACACCAGTTACTCGGAGTCGGTAACCACATCTGAGTTTAAGTTTGAGTCGGCGTGCAAGATCCAAACTTATCATACCCGCTGTAGCTCCCGTATCCATCAATATCTGCAATCGGTGGTCGCAGTGGTCAAGTCATGACCACTGCGTCCATTAGCTGCACAACCTGGGAGAACATATCGATATCTGTTGTCGAGGCCGCGTGGTGGCTTAGACGTCCACCCAGACGCCTTCAGCTCTCTCCATACACCATGAAAGTCTAACGTTGATGCCAAAGGGATAACGTCGTTACTTTGAACCTAGACTCCATGTCGTGCTCGGCGTCGCTTTCGTGCAATGACATCCTGTGATTCTTCCACAGCGCGCTTTCGGGGCATATCGGGCGGGGGGTGAATCCGGAAAGAAGAAGTATCCTGTGAGATGGATACTCCTGTTTCCGGGAGCAAGAGGATTCGACAAGAAATGAAGACGCTGAAGCTACACCAGATTTAGTCAGGGTACTGTCAGATAGCGTAGAGCCGCCGGAGCCTTCATTTCCGTTCTCTCTCCGGGCCAAGAAAGTCGAAACTTCAAGCATCTTCCCAACCCCCTTCCCAGCTCTCCACGAATGGCTTCATCACCAGTTCCAGGCGAACCTCGCGTTCATCGGCCCGATACACACTGCAGAGTTAACGGACTTCCAGTACGTGGAGCTCGAGGCTCACGTCGGCGGCGAAGCTTCTGTGAAGGTGGTGGGTCCTATTGGAGCGGGCGATGAGAGGTCGCTATCGATCCCCTGGGCAACGTTCTGCCGCCGAGTCGTGCCAGCTCAAGAACGGGACTTGTGGCCAGGCTCCTTCCTCGCCCACCCTGTTGCCTTCGTCCTGACTTCC
>BSXT01005490.1:0-13083 GCA_030267785.1 Phytophthora fragariaefolia
CCAAAAAAACATACCACGAGAAGGACCGTCGTGTATGCCACATCTATTGAATTTGTGAGTATGTGAGTATTTTAAAATGGCCTTTTTTAGCCAGTCCATATATTTTGCTTTTTTTAGTACTACCCCCCCTAGTTCATACTTCATATAGTAAATTTATCTGAATACTCACATACTCACATACTCACAAATATTTACTATTGATATAAAGATACTATATCAGCTATTGACATGCTCTAAGTGAAAGCTTTGTGAGTATTTTGCTTTTACTCACACTTTCATCTAAAAACTATCTCCTATTGATATTAGATGAACCAAACCTTGTCTCGTTTATTGTTTTCGTGTGAGTCAAGACTTTTATGGACATCCGCGACACATCGAACATGAACCATCCGCTAATGCGACTTCCGCTGGAACTTCCAGAGTGCGACATCATAAAAAAATTATGATCTTAAGCGAAGAATATATAGAATATAAAAAACATAACCTTAGTAATATAACAAGTAATATAGCAACAACGATGTGCAACTTTATAAAGAGCAACGGAGAACAGTGCAAGCTTGCACGAAACAAAGATAGATGCGGCAAACACCAGATTATTGCGGATGAAATGCCTCCTCAAGTAAGTACTCCAGCTATTTCTGAAGTTGTTGATACACCAGAGTTATCGGAGGTCAAGCCCGTCGAGGTCTCGAATGTCGAAGAAAGCAAAGCTCCAGAATTGGATGAGTCGATTGTCGCACCGGTGGCCGCGGATAGTGTGGTATATAAGGAGGAACACAGTTCAAATTGGGAAGAATTAAATAATTGGATTGATGAGGATGAGAATGACTTTTTCTTTGATTATTACGTTGAACTGCAAAGATTCATTCAGTATGAGGTAAAAGATGAATTGAAGCAACACCCGCTCGGCATTTCCGCTACGATAGACGCCTTCAACGAATCCATGCTTGGTAATGATGATATCTACGCATCTACAAAACTAAATCACGATGCTTACGCGTGTGGATATCAATACTGCCTCTACGTCCAGCACCACGACAAAACATTGGTTCATTTCTATTGTAAGACGAGGCAAACAATGGAGAATATCCAAATCGATTTGTCTGAGATTGATGTTGTCAAACATTGTCTTGACAAAAAGAAATACGACAGGCGATTGTTTCGTCTTTGTTCGGTACTTCCACAGTCTTGGTTTCAAAATCCAACCAACCTGTGGATGCTGGCTGGTTATATGGCGACGAAAACGCATGTTGATATTCATGAGATGGCAAGGACATATATCTGCGTATTGAAATCAAAATTAAAACATTTGGAGATGAACTCAGCAATCGCTGAGTTCCGGACCCACCACTTGAAGGGCGAACCATTTAAGGGGCTTAGCGAAACTAAACTGAAGCAAATCGTGAGCGGACAGAACCCTGAAGGATATAAGGAATGGAAAGCCAAGTACGAAGGACAAGAAGTAAAAGAAAAAAAAGACGACAAGGCCAAGGAAAAGAAAACGCCTTTGGATATTCTCAAAGAAAAGCTGATTGATCTCGTCAAAGACAAATATAAGCGTGAATTTCAATCTGGTGCCATTTATGAGAAGATGCTTCCATATTACTATGTTCGTAAATACGATGATCCGGCCACGTTTCTAAATGTTGTATTTGCAACTGAGCCTCTGTTTCATATGTGCAAATCACAAGATCATCAGCAACTACTTTACTTCATCAAGAACATCATCAATCCTAACTTTGAGTTCATCAAGCTTGACTACAACTACATTGGATTCAAGAATGGTATCTACGATCTGTCTAATGCCACGTTTATTCCGACCGCTGATATCGTAGAGAATATCCAGGTTCGAACATATATTGACTCGAAATTTGAGATTGACAATGACTATGCTCCTCTACTTGATCAGTACTTGAAATTTCAGTTCGATGCTGAGACTATCGAGTTTATCTATTTTATGATTGGTCGCCTGATGACCAAGCTAAATGATAAATTTGATTTCATGGTATTCCTATTTGGTGAAGGCGGATCAGGCAAATCACTTTTAATGAATCTAGTGAAGTATTCATTTGCTCACGATCAGGTTGGTATTTTATCCAATTCTCACCAAGAGCAGTTCGGATTGTCTGAATATGCTAAGAAACAAATTCTATGCTGTGATGATATGAATAATCTTGCTAAGACTCTACCAAAGGCTGATTTCTTGAGCATGGGAACGCGTGGTTCGGTTCAATGTCCTGTGAAAGGAAAAGGTTCGATTCCAGTCCATGACTGGGATATTCCAACTATTATCAATAGCAACAAACTACCAAACTACAAAGATGAATCCGGCGAAGTAGTCCGTCGTTTCATGGTTGCTAACTTTGAGAAAATCATTCCTGAAGAAAGTAGGAACACCAATCTTGAGAATGAGATCAAAACCCAGGAATTTGGCGTCTTTCTACACCGCTGTCGATCAACCTATCTGAGGTTTTGTTCCAAATACAAGAACAAAGGAGTGGAGACGTTCTGCCCGGTATCGTTCATTGAGAACCGCAACCTTCTTCGTATGGCTACGAACAACACTTACCAATTCATCTCCGAGAAGTGCAAATACCAAGAGGGTGCTTCTATCTCTGTTCCTCTGTTGAACAAAGCTATGAAAGCGTATATCAAGGAAAAATATGAGATGAAACAAACTCCCAAGGATTCAATCAATATCTCAAATATCGTGCTTGTTGATAATAGATATGTAGAGAATAAATTAAACATCTGTAAGAGTTGTAGGAAAGAACACAAAAAAGGATGCTGCGATGAATACGACCGCCTTAATCGATCAAAATCTCATGTTATTCAAAATATCACGTTCTCATATGGGATTCCTGATGATGATTAGTCATATGCGCAAAGGCAAAAAAAACGATTGAGTTAATGCCACACCTACTGGGTTGATTGAGCTTCCATCCATCTAATATGCTTTTGAGATTTGAAGTGATATGTTCTGCCTCTATATTGGTAATGACCACCGCATTCACAGGTAATCTTCGCGACAAGTCTCTCCTTGTTGAGTTCATTGTATGTCTTGTTTCTCTCATTAAGCACTTCTTTGTTGGCTTCCCAGTATTTCTTTGTATTTACTTTTTGCTTTTGCTTTTTCAGCAGCCCAAATGGAGGTACCTTATTCACACAAGTTTTCTTGAATTTGTTGATCCATAACGTTTCGTAGGCGCGCAGCTGATTTCTATCAGCAACCTCATACTGCTTGATCAACATAATCTTAAACTCATACGGACCATACTTTCGGAAGTATGGATAAATTGCAATTTCACCGGATGGTTTCCCGTCATCCCAACGCTTAAACTGAGACCGATGTCCAATCATACGATGCTTGAGTTGATTAAACGTGCTACCAACGTAGCAAATGTCGCTTTGACTACAGACGATTTTATAAACTGAACCGATCATGACTGACTATTGTTATACTTATATTTTATAGCATTTATATTTCAAGATCAAACATAACTAAAGTTATCCAAGTCGAAAACTGCCACTTGCGGCAATTCCTCTGCGACGACGAGTCATGGGAGGAGCCATTCCCACACCGCTCACACCCTTCACCAAACCACGCAATGGAGCAGCTTCAGGTCCGGCCGCGGTAGCAATACCATCCAAAAGTCCGGAAGTGATCGGCTTCCAATTTGTTTTGAGAAAGTTCCAAGCAGCGCTAGCACCTTTCTTGATACCACTCCAAAGATTACCCCAGAAGCCAGAGCCACTAAGCCCTGATTGATGTGTTCGTAGAACTTCCCCGTGAGACATATGTAATGTTGTCCCTTTGCCCGCTTCGTATGCCTTTACCAATTTCTTGTAGTTTTCAGGATGGAAATAATGTGTGTGGCCTCTGTTCAATTGAGAATGACTCAAGCGAACGGGTTTGCCATGTAGGACTTTAACAGCCTGCGCGTGGCTCAAATCGACAGCAAATTCCTTGTACATCTAAATTGAATATCGGTGCTACTTATATACAGAGCGAGAGACAAAAATGTCGAAGGTTAATAAATCTAAAACACTCAGTCTGGATGAAATTAAAAATAATATTACTCGTGATATCAGAATGGGAAGCGAGTATGATAATTTGTCAGACACTACGGTAAATCTATACACCAGACAACTGATCAAGCTTTACAAGGCCGGCGTTGCGAAACAGCAATGGTCCCCAAATGAGTTCATCTCCAATATCCAGTATCCAAACAAATACGACGATGCTTCGTTTCAAAAGACGTTTAAGGTTCAGAACTCGAGTATCATTGCGCTTCTGATGAGCATCTATACAAGTAAAGAGAGTCTCATACTAACACTGAACGCCATGTGTAAAATGGTCAAGAACAGATTTCGTGATGCATTCGGATATTACAATGCGATCCGAAAGGAACTGAGTAAGCAAAACAAAGCTGCAAAGCTGGACAACGAACTAACGCCAGAGGAAGAGAAGAAGTATATCAGCTATGAAGAGCTAATGTCCGTCCCGGGTAAAGTTGCAAAGGTACTCACCGAAACGTATGGTAAAGTCTTTCTATCTCGATCCGAGTTTGAGGAGCTGGCTAAAGCTAAGAGGACTGAGTACTTAAAGATTGTGTTTGATTACATCACACTATGGTTGAACGTGCATTATCCACTTCGTTTAGTATGGCCGAGCGTTCTTCTCACTCCAGAAGAAGGTGCAAACTATCTCGAAGGGAACATATTACACCTAAACGATTTTAAAAATGTTCGTCTGATGGGACCACAAACGATTCAATTGGATAGTACAACGATGAACTTGATTAAGTCATATCTCGAATTCTTGACTAATACAGTTGGAGAGCATCCTACTAAACTACTATGGCGGATTTTCAATCGACAGCCAGGTGAGTACGATTACACAAATTCAAGCAATAGCTTTAGTCAAGTGCTATCGAAGCTCTTCATGAAGTACAATGGAAAGCCAATGTCAATGAATATGATCCGGCACATTGCTGAGTCTCATTTGATCCAATCGCCAGCATACGCTAAACTTACCAATCGCGAGAAGAACGATCTGCATTCCAAACTACTTCACAGCACTATGGCAGCTAACACGAGCTACAACAAGATTGCCAACCGAGCAAATGCTTCCGAAGTATCATTTGAACCTGACAATTCATACGATCACGCACCCGAGCCTCCTGCAAAGCCCGCTGCACCTCCTCCTGCAAAACCCACTGCAAAACCCACTGCAATGCCTATAAGCAGACCTAAAGACCGCCGGGAGCGCATATTCCATGGTGATTTAACACCTACTGGCAGCGACAAAACGCTTGAGATTGACATCTTTGAGAAATAATTTATTTGATATAACATACAAAGCGATCATGGAACAAAAACAGAAGAGAACATATCGCAAAGCTGGTCCATTCCATGTGGAATTCCATGGACTTCAAGCTTGCTTAAGAAGCGACAAATCCAGAGTAAATATCAAAACAATGCTGGTATCTCATGCGTTTGTAGATCTATGGTGGCTGATTAGAGAAGATAGGCAATACGATAAGGCGTTGTTTGACCAACTCGACGAGCATGAGCGAGATTTCATGCGGTATTGCCTAAATAAATGTAAGATTACTTCAAGGCAGTTTGATAGTTCATACAATCAACTTCTCGAAGGAGCAAAAAATATCGGCGATGATTCTCCACTGATAAAAACGGAAATGAAGTCAATCCTTGACAAATTATACGAAAAAAATGTATTTTCGGCATCTTACTACAGCCAATTCAAGCGTCTGATGAAGCTTTAGATCTCTTAGATCTATTGAAATTCAAAAGAGCTGACGTATTAATGTATTTTGGTGCTTTCTTCTTTTTTTGTTCCTTCGCCAGATGGCTAACACTGATCTTTTGGAGCTGATTGGACAGTGTTTCAATATTCGTCGAACCGTAGTCATTTCTGGATGGAGCTACAGGTTTCGAGTGATCTACCTCGCCCGACCCATCGATCTCCATTGCCTGAGGCATTAATTGTCGTCGAATTCTCTTTCGTCGATGCATTTTTCTTTCTTTTGGATAGTATATACAAGTAGATAAAATGAGCTTTCCAATTCTGTTAAATCTAAACAACCAAGTGGCTACTCACCAGTTCCGATATCGATTCTCGCAGCCCATCGACTTCAGTCAGTATGAAATTGCATTAGGATCAATATCAATCTACTACTCGTGGCGAGCAATTACTGCTCAGCGTCAAAATAATAGCTTCAAGATCATATGGCCAACTGCTTCTACCACAACGACATATTCTATCACACTTCCTGATGGCACATATTCAGCAAGCGACATCAATAACTACCTCCAATATTGGTCAATCCAAAACAATTTATATTTGATTAATAACACGACGGGCGCCTACTACTATTTCATCTCATGCACTGAGAACCCATCGAGTTATGCCTTGCAGTTTAGTATGCAACCAGTCAAGAATATCACGGGTTACACTGCTGCTTCAGGGATGCCAACACTTCCAGCTACTGCATACACGCCTCAGCTCCAAATCGATAACGCGGCGTTTGGAACTATTATCGGGTTCTCAACAGCTACGTACCCAGCGGCTCAGCAAACGAGCGTGTATGCGGTTAATAGCAACTTGGTGCCTCAGATAGATCCAACAGCGGCTGTCGTGATTACTTGTTCAAATCTTTACAATCCAATCGCTAATAACAATCAAGTGTTGCATACATTCACTTCTGCTGGAGTTGAGTATGGCGGCTTGATAAATACCTCTCAGGGACAGGGCTTGGCTTATTGTCCGATGCAGGGCACTAATTCAGAATTAACGCTATCGTTTCTCGATCAAAATATGATCCCGCTTGGGATTATTGATAACAACGTATGTATTCGTCTGTTGATACGAGAACGCAAAACGGGATAAAAAAAGTAGCCGTGAATAATTTCACTGAGATGCTTGCCACTGTTGATGCTTGGCAGTGCGAAGATGTCGCGCGAGGACACCGTGTGTATGAGTTGTCCCACAACCACATGTAATTTTTTCTTTTTTCTTCGCGTTCAATCGTTGTTTGTTTGCCTCATGGTATTCCCTACTTTGTCTGTTCAATCTTTCTTTATTAGCGTGATAACGAACTCTTTTTTGCTCATTTATGGCATCACGATGGATTTCACGATATTGATTGGCTCGGTTCAATATATGCTCCTTATTGCGTTCATATTTTGCTTTATCAGACAACTTTGGAATACGGAACGGAATAACTTTATTAACACAAGTCAATTTACTCATCCACATAGTTTCATAAGCCTCTAGATGAGTGCGATCCACCACTTCATATTCTTTGATTAGGATCATCTTGAAGTTATCAACACCAAATTGCTTAAAGTATGAATAGATTGAGACCTCGCCGTGCTTCCCGTTCAGCCATTTACTGTAATCTTCCTTATGTTGATGGAACCTATCTCGAATCGTATTGAACGTGCTGCCCACATACACGTGATCGCTTTGAGTGCTCAAAATCTTGTAGATCCGCCCGACTTTAGTATTCGACATATTGTAGCTTCTATATACTTACGATCCATCGCTTAAGATAAACTCACAAGTCGCATACATACTCGATAACATTCTTGTAGATCTTCCGGTTAATAATATCCATCATTATGGTGGATAGCTTCTCGGTGGTAGCTTGCTTGTAAATTGACATGAAGTCTTTAATTGGTCTATCAGAGGGGAAATCGGCTGATATCAGGCGTAGGTCGCGGCTCGTTAAATTTCTCCCAAGAATTACGTATTGACTATTGATTCTGATGGTCTTTGGAATTCCAAAATACGATTGACTAATGTAGATCATGCTAAACCCAGCCTTCCGGCCTCTAATGAAGTACTGTCCAATTTGTGCTTGAGTTTTCTTTGGCTCGAGCACCAAATCATCAAACACGATCAGTTTGCTCGTCTCAGAGTCGTATTCACTCATTGCTGGAACTTGACCTTCTTCGATGACCTCCACATTATCGATAGTATCTTTTAGGTGATCATACAGCGTCTCATTGGTCTTTGTACAAATGATTATTCGTGTGAAACATTTGCTTAGGAGGGCGATTATGTAGAGAACAGTGTTTGACTTCCCTGATCCACTGGGAGAGGCCACACACATTCTAAAGGGCAGCTCAAAGTGAAGATTCTTGGGGAATCGCTTGAGCTTGGTCTTTGGAATTGACTCGTAGAAGTTTTGCATCTTATAGTATAGTGATCAAAAATGTCTCTGCCTCCAACAATCAATTCTCCTCTTTTCAATAGCTCTTACTTTAACTCATCCGATGGCTACCTTACTTTAACTACAGGCGATCGAAGATACTTGCGGCTTGGTGGTGTTGGAACGTTATCTGCATTGAGCGTGATCGGCAATCTTGATTGCGGTTCTCTGACGATTGGTGGAGCTGCGTTAGACTTGAGTGGATTATCATATGTTTCAGGTATAACTGCTGGAACCGCTCAAGCTTCAAAGGCTCTGGTATTAGATTCTGGCAAGGCTATCACGGGTATCACCTCTATTTCATCTACAAGTATTACTGGAACACTCACTGCTGGGGGACAACCAAATATTACATCGCTTGGGACTCTAACTAGTATCCTTTCTGTTTCGACAACTGCAAATAATGGAGTATCAATCTCGAATAGTTCTGCTGCTGCCCAAGCCAATATAAAATTTACAAGCAATCTTTATGCTGGGGAAATTGGAGTACGAGGTAGTTCAGCAAGCAATCCTAATACGATGTATTTCTATCATAACGGAGCTTTTCGAATGTTCATCGATTCAACTGGAAACGTCGGCATTGGAACTCTACCATCTTATCAATTGGATTTAGGTGGGTCTGGAACTGGAATTAACACTGGATCGCTAAAATTCAATGGAACTACTTTTGATCAATCATTGTACTTGTCGATTACTCAAGGTGCCGCCAGTGCAAGCAAACCGCTTGTTCTTGATTCAAGCAGCAATATTAGCGGTATTAATAACCTATCAGCTGCAAGTATTACCGGAACAATTCAAACAGCTGCTCAGCCAAACATTTCGTCGATTGGAAGTTTGGCAACTCTTACAGTCAATGCTTTACAAAACGCTAATTTAGCAAATTCTGTACTAATCAATGCCAATGCAAATACGTGGGGAATTCAAGTTGCAAATGGAACAGTTCGATGCGGACTTGCAACTAATGGTTGGATTGGAACACAGTCGAATCATAATACTGTTATTGCAACTAACAACACGGCCAGAATGACTATCTCGTCAAGTGGGAATATTACCGTTGCTGATACCATTTCTGGATTACAATTAGATCTAGGTTCAACTGGAACGGGTCTAAATGTGCCAAACTTAACATTTAGAGGAACTACATTCCCCGATACTTACTACACTGGCATTACTCTAGGTTCAGCTTCACCTTCAAAGGCACTGGTATTAAATTCAACGTTAGATTTGTCTGGGATCAATAATCTTTCAATTAGTGGGGCCTTTATAGCTTCTACATCAATGGCATCACCAACTCTAACGGTTGATACGATCAATACGTCCGCTGGTCTCAACATCAACTACACGAATTTGAATCTAAATGGAGCGGCATTGACATCAACTGCTGCTAAACTCAATTACAACGATATTACAACTCTTGGGGCGTTTCAGGTATCTAAAACAATGACATTGGATAGTTCTGGTGTAGGCTTGATGCCTTTGGGCACGTCGAGTACCAATTGTTTGCGTTTTTACGGAAATACAGCTAATCGTGAAACGATGAACATTTATCGAGTATCTGATACAAATGGATTGGTCATTGCATCGAGAACAACATCAGCATCAAACAACAAAACGTATCCGGTGTTGAATTTAATATCAACTGATAATCCTAGCTCATTCGTAGGCGGTGTTTCAGCTACAAGTGCGGATTTATTCAATATCAATTGGAATGACAAGCCATCCGTGGGTTTCACATCTCAGACGCATCGATTTTGTTTCAATGTTGGAAATTCACAGCCTTACAAAAGTGGTTTCCCTCATACATACACCCTTGCTACCTCAGCGGATGCTTTTTGTATAAATCCTTCCGGATCGTCGCCTACACCAACAAGTGGTTGTCTTTACCTTGTTTCTGATACTGTTAATAAAATGATATTTAACACCAATACGCCATACACTAGTTCATTTGGGACTGCTCCTCTCACACTAAACTCTGGTAATGTCTATATTAAAGCATCTAATGCACTCAATGATGGAACTGCTAACTACGATATGCCGATCTTCATGGAATCATCAAATGCAACGCCCATTGGTTTTGGATTACAAATGAACAATGCAACGAGTGCGACCTCGACTAATAGCGCATACTTTGGAACTACAACTACCAATGATCTGGTTATGATGACTGCAAACACACGAAGACTTACAATAACTTCGACTGGTAGAGTTGGTATCGGAACTGGGTCTCCCTCAGCGTTTTTGCACGTATCAGGATCAAATTCATACACAGTTGGTGTCGGTGGAACATCAAATTGTTATCAATACAACGTGCAAGGAAATATTTGGAGCAATCTTGGTTTAGGCCCAGTCAGTATTACAGTGTCTGCCATCTTTTCATCTTCAATATTTTGCTCGCAATCTATTTACACAAGCTCTGACAGACGACTTAAAGAGAATATTACGCCGATCTCAATTACATTGGAGCATTATGATAAGTTAGAGCCAGTTATCTACTCGTGGAAAGGCGAAAGCAAGCCTAAGCTTGGTCTGATCGCACAAGATGCAATGAAAGTGTGTGGAGAAATGGTCAGCATTATGCCAAACGAAAATATGAAAGCAGAAGGCGACAACGATCTGGAAGGATATCAATATACTCTGGATTACTCTCAACTTGGCGCCTTAAATGCTGCTGCCATCAAACTTCTTATAAAAAAAGTGAATGAGTTAGAAAAAAAATTACTTGAACAACGTTCAGTTTAAATAAAGATTCCATCGAGCCAGCCTTTCAATTCAGCTTTGTACTGATTCATAGCATCTCGTTTCATTTTATGTTTTTTTGGCGGTTTTGGAGCATTGTCTTCAAAATAGTCTTTGCCTTTGCGCTGCTCGACAGCTTCGCCAAATCTATGTCGGATACTTTCGTACAAGTTATTTGCAAATGAGCTTTTGTAGCTGTTGATATCGTCGGTATATACTTTTTTTATACCAGCATTCAACCCACGTAATCTCTTCTCTTCCTTTATTTCTTCGTCATCACTGCTCTCATCAGCATCCGAGTCTTGAAAGAGTTGTCGTGTAATCGAGGGTTCCTCCTCAGCTCGTTTAGCAGCCTTTTTTGTCGCTCGTTTGTCTGTGGGAGATTTATTTGGTGGAGTTGCAGTTCGTTTTCGTTTCAGAAGCTTCACGGATTCTTCCATGACTTTGTCAGCAAACTTACTAGCCATTTCTTGGCGTCTCCGGTTAGAATCCTCTCGTCGGAACTCTCTTTGTTTGTTAAGATAATTTCGAACATGGTCATCTACCACCTGTCTCAAAGTCTTTTTTCCCTTAATGTATGCTCGCGTATTGATAACCTTTTTGGCAACGTTATTTACTCCTCTGTAGAAATCGTCGGATGAATCTTCAGGTGCTGTGGGCTCTTCCATATTAATATCTGCGTCAGTTGATTGCGGAACGTACGTATGCTTCTTTGTACTCGCTTTTGGAGTTTCATGTGCTTCACCTTTGATGATTTCAGGAGGCCCTTTGGGACCTTTGAGTAGTTTCTTTGTGATTTGATCATAGTCGTACTCACGATTCTTCGCCATCACTTGCTGAAACAAATTCGCAAGTGAATCAGCACTTGCATCATCCAACGACTCGTTTTGAATTAGAGCTTTCAGCTTTTTGCCTTGAACAAAATCACTCTTTGCCATTGCATTGTAATAGCGATCATATGCCTTTTGCTTGGTTTGATTATCGGAGAAAAAACCACTCATGATTGATTTCGATTAGGTAGCGTATATTGAAGCTGTTTAAAAAAATCGTTTAATAACAATTAGATTGAAGATATCATGGTATTTGCGATATTTAACCTTGAACTGGTCCTTGCGATACCGTACCCATAGCCGTATCGACTGTTGCAACAACTTCACGCAATACGTGGTAATAAATGGTGAGAGCGTAGTTGCAGTTGGAAGTACCAGACACGATAATACTCTTGCTCGCACCATCTTCACTTGGGAGACGACGACCAATATCTACAGCAACAAATCGATAAAGTGATTCCCATTGTCGCTGAGACAGCAAACCGGCCGAGATAACATCGTCGAGACCACCATCAACACCCGACTTTGACATCTCTTGTACAAACAAATCATATCCAAAACTCACGGGGTTGTTCCAGATAGGGACGTTTCCAACTGTGATTTGCAGATTTTTCAATGCAGCAAATGGACTTGTCGTTGCTGGTATCGTTGATAGTGGGCTACGGAATGGATTGATCACATCCGATACAGTCGCACCTGCGGTTGGATTGGTAATAACAGGTTGCATAATCAAACGCTTTGGATTAGCAATGCCATTGCTGACCGTCCAAGTGAAGGACGCGCCTGGAGCAACAGTGAATTTGTTCGTGATTCGTTCGAAGTAGCGAAACGTTTTCTTCTGAGCCAACGCATGATCGGCGCTTGGGTTAGGCGAGTATGTTGGAACGAGAAGACGCGAAAATGATTGCGATGGAGTGATACCAGTTCCTGCAGTTGGGGTTCCATTAACGTCGGCAGTAATTGTAAGCGTGGTCGCAGATGCAGGAAGCGCAAGGCCACCGGCCAAAGCAGTTGTCGTTGCACCACTACACCATTGCACGGCGTTATTCTCAAAGTCAACACTCAAAATCAACATGTGAACGCTCAAATTCAAAATAGCCCCGAAATTTTATATCTTTTCCAGTATGCATTTATAAGATTAATATTGGTTGGCGCCAATAGCATGGCGGGAACTTTGTGGCATGGCGGGAACTTTGTTGCGAACACTGCGCTTGTGGTTGCCAGCTTCAGTTCCAATCTGGCAGCATGTCAGACACCAAGTAGAAGCAGTACCCACG
>BSXT01005491.1:0-11193 GCA_030267785.1 Phytophthora fragariaefolia
TTCGGCTCGCTGGTGCCTCTGTGGTCGCGTCAGATCCCGTACACGATGGCCAAGTTCTTCTTCTTCGAGAAGGTGGTGGAGGCCTTCTACACGTACGTGTTCACGGAGCCCAAGAGCTCGTACCCCAAGAGCACGCAGCTCGGTGTCACTTTCGCCTCGGGTTACCTGGCTGGTGTCATCTGCGCCATCGTGTCGCACCCTGCTGACTCCGTGGTGTCGCTCATGGGCAAGGCCGAGAACAAGGGCAAGGGCTTCGGTCAGATTGCCAGCGAGACCGGTCTGTTCAACCTGGCCACCAAGGGTCTTGGCACGCGTATCATTATGATTGGCACGCTTACGGGTGCTCAGTGGTGGATCTACGACACGTTCAAGACGGCTATGGGCATGGGCACGAGCGGTGGCGCTGCCCCCAAGAAGCACTAAATGCGCTTTACGGCGCTCTGAAGACCGCGGTGGCTGGCTCCGTCGTCCTCTGGGATAATGCCATTTGGGAGAGGCTTCAGCTCGACGGTGCCAAGAGAAGCCCGAAAGTCTGAGATGATGACGACGTTTTCCGTGGCATCTTTAGAACATGCCTATGCAAGGCGAAGTATTCGAGTCACGTAGGCATGAATTTAGCTATCAGCAGGAAAGAATTCAACACGATCTTGCTGTAAACAGTTGTTGACTCTTTAGTTTCGGCTGTTATGAACAGGAAGTGCTGAAGTGGTCCAGAACGCACATGGTGGCTAGCAGAAGCCGCTTCGTGAGCGAAGTGCACGCCACGTAACGCTTGCGCTGCTCTCGAAGTAGCCAACCTACTTCGTTCTGCGTAGTTCTACTGTAGTATTTGCAGTAGTACTCCAGAATAAACCAAGAAATCTAAGAAGTATATTCTGCATTGCTGAAAAGTGCCAAGACAGTTGGAACGAAGCAAAAGCGCACAGTAGCTGATTCTTGCCCCTGGCAAGATAACAGCGCACGGCAGGCGAGCTGTCTGTCCTGCATGAAGCGGCCTACGAGAAGAAAAGCGTGTGCACAGCCATAACGACGAGAGCGCCGGCAACGTATTGACTTTTACGCTCCCCGATGCGCGACGCCTTCCAGCAGAGACCACCCAGTCCTTCGTGCTTGCCCGGGAGCTGGCCACGGTCGAATAGCGTGGGGAACTTCATCTTGATGTAGGTGCACGTGCAGATGAAGAGCAGGATAACGGTCAGCAGACCCTGGAGGCTGAAAAGTGCCGACTACACCGCAGATTACAGGGACACACGTGTCAGTCTTGCGTTGCGATAGTCCCAGTCGACCCATTCGGCCAAGGCGTGTCCTCCACGCACTAGCGAGTTCACCTTCTTACCATGATCGTTTGCCACGCGGGGAACAGTGTGAGGGGGACTGGCGGGAGGTCACTTTATCGGGGATTAGTGTCACTAAAGAGGTGCTTGCAAAGAAGTCGCACCTGTGCACCGGAGACCCGTTATCCTAAGTGTCCAGACCACCAAAATAAGGTGGTGCACACAGAAGGGATGACCCCGTCGTGCATCAAGAAAAAGATATCTCCGTTGCGGAGGGGCGACGCGTCTGGCAGGAAAACGCTCAAGGTTTTTCAGCCGAGGTTTTATTCGACGCGGCTTGGCCGCACGATGTACGGCTGAGACCGAGGGGGACTCGACTCGACCCGCCGCAGCCTCACACGCACACAGACACGGAAGCTCCCGGGCGACTTTGAGTTAGCGGAGACGATGATGAACCGTGCCAAGCTGCTGCAACGCGCCGCTAAGGTTCGTGTCCTGTCTAGCGCTTTGCCGACCACCGCCCGTCGCAGCACGGAGCAGCTTCAGCTACGGGGCTGGACCACCAAAACGAGAGTCCAAGTTCTGACTTCGGGGCTTGTTTCTGCCGTTTGTTTGTGCTACCGTGGACGGTTTAGGTGGGCGCTGGCGCTCTCTTGGGTGGCTCGGTGCTGACTGGCGTCACGGCCTTCAGCAGCGACCAGATCGAGGCTCTGCACTACGGCTTCGACCACCAGGGCCCGCTGTCCTCGTTCGACTACGCCAGCGTGCGTCGTGGCTACCAGGTGTACCGTGAGGTGTGCGCGTCCTGCCACAGCCTGGACCGTATTTGCTTCCGCAACCTTATCGGCGTGACCCACACGGAGGCTGAGCTCAAGGAGATTGCTGCCGATATTGATGTCGTCGACGGCCCCAACGACGAGGGTGAGATGTTCGAGCGCCCCGGCAAGCTGTCGGACCCGCTTCCCCGCCCGTACCCGAACGACGAGGCTGCCGCCGCTGCTAACAACGGTGCCATCCCGCCTGATCTTTCGCTGATGGTCAAGGCTCGTCACGCTGGCGCCGACTATCTGTTTGCCTTGCTCACGGGCTACGTTGACCCGCCTGAGGGCACGGAGCTCCTGCCTGGCCTGTACTACAACCCGTACTTCGGTGGCGGTGCCATTGCCATGGAGCGTCAGCTGCAGGATGGCCAGATCGAGTATGAGGACGGCACGCCGTGCACGACCTCGCAGATGGCTAAGGATGTGTCGGTCTTCCTCGCGTGGGCCGCTGAGCCGGAACACGACGTCCGGAAGAAGCAGGGCATGCAGACGACCATCGCCCTGCTCGCGCTGTGCGCACTGACGGGCTACTACAAGCGCCTGAAATGGGCGCCCCTCAAGACCCGTAAAATCACCTACACCAAGTAAGGCTGGAGACTCAGATCGGCGCACGTGTGCGAAGAGCTGGTTCGAGAGTGTCGTAGGGCTGGCATGCATCGGGAACCCTTTGCTATGTCTTGCTGACGCTCCAGAGGAATGGAGTGTACCCTCTCTCATATTTTCGTCGAGCGAGTGAGCGAGAGCGGACGGGGACAGACAGGAAATGCTCACGATGCATTACCGCCGGGACATTAAATAAAGGAGAGTAGCGTGGGTCTATTCTGAAAGGAAGAGGTGATGGCTGGAGTTGAAAACATGAAAAAAAAATACACAGAAACGAACGAATGTGCACTGGGGTTTTGCATCGGCTTGGCAGCACCACCAGCATGAGCTGCGACTCCTCAGCCAATCAGAGAGCCAAATCAATAGGTTAAATAACAGCATTAAACGGCTCGCCTAGCTCGTCTTCCCTAAAAGCTAACGGTAATGATTGGCTGATCCCGTTAAGGTACGACATTAAATCAGTAGTCTTGTGTGAGTACTGATGTCGAATGGCTGGTGGCCTCGCTTCGGCTTTGTGGCTGTTCGCCGTCGTGTCAATTGGTCCGTCGCTGGATAAGAGTCGCCGCCCCCGAGCTGGAGCCGATCGAGAAGCCCACGGACACACAGAGTCAGCATGGCCAAGTCTTCCAAAGTCATCCGCGTGGGCCAGGACGCACCGCACCAGGTGAGCAGTGTTGTGTTCGATTTGTTTGTTGCCTGCTAGCGAGTTGACGTGTGAACTGCTGGGGGACAGCCCGATGTAGAGAGTGAGAGCAGCTACAGCTTCGTGGAGCAGTCCAAGCGCCAAGTGAAGGTCAAGATCCAAAGCCTGACAGACGAAGAAATCGTGTTCGACCTGATCGGCGTGGACGCTGCCATCGCTAACGCGCTGCGCCGTATCCTGCTGGCTGAGGTGCCTACGATGGCCATCGAGCACGTGTACATTTGGAACAACTCGTCCATCATTCAGGACGAAGTGCTCGCGCACCGTCTCGGCCTTGTGCCGCTGAACGTGGACCCGCGCGAATTCCAGGCCTTCCCCGACAACGAGGAGGCTGAGGCCACTGACGAGAACACCATCGTCTTTAAGCTTGACGTCACTTGCAAGTTTGACCCCGAGCACCCGAAGGACCCAACCAAGGCGATTCACTCATCTGGTATGCTTGCCAAGTTGCTGCATAATCTGACCGATTGAATTTGGCACTGACTCGTTCTGCGCGCTTGTTTGTGTTGCGATGTGAAGTGTACTCGCGCGACCTAGAGTGGGTGCCCCAAGGCAACCAGGAGGAGCGTTTCGGCACGATTCGTCCTGTACACGAAGATATCTTAATTGCCAAGTTGCGACCTGGCCAGAGCATTGCTCTGGAAGCTCACTGCCGCAAGGGTGTTGGCAAGGACCATGCCAAGTTCTCCCCTGTAGCGACAGCGTCGTACCGCTTGATGCCCAAAGTGGAGTTGACGGAAAAGGTAGAGGGCGCCGATGCGAAAAAGCTTGTCGAGGAGTGTCAAATTGGCTTGTTCGATATCGAGGACATAGGTGGTGTACCCACGGCCGTCGTGAAGGACGAGCGTGCATGCACAATGTGCCGAAACTGCATTCGTGAGCCTGGTTGGAATGAGAAGATCAGTCTTGGACGCCAGAGCGACCACTTCATCTTTAGCGTTGAGTCTGTGGGCATGATCAAGCCGGAGGAGCTACTGTTGGAGGCGCTAAACGTGCTAGCCGAGAAGTGCAACGTTGCATTAGAGTCGTTCACGCAGACGGACGAGGACGAGGAAATGGCTGAGGAGGAGGACGAAGAGGAGACGGAAGAGTAGACCGATGATAGACGATTGCTTGGAGCGAGCGCCTGGACAACTGAATATATGCATGCATTCCACTACTGTGCTCTTCTCTCTCGCCGAGAGTCTCACCCGTCTGTATGTAGCCGTCTAGAGCCACAGTTCAACGCAAGTAGCTGAAAGCCTCTAAACGCGATTGCGTCGTCATATTTGTCTACTTAACGCCTTCCCCGTGCTCACGCAGTACTCGATCGTTGTTTGTGCGCAGTGGGCGGTAGTGAGGACTTTGATGCTGGGACGAGAGGCGTCCAGGTCCGGCCGGGGCTCTCGTCGCATCTGTTGCCTCTAGTTCTCCTGGTTCAGGAAGACGGAGGCGGCACGGATGCCCACGAAGACCAGCGCGATCTTGGACAGGTCCCAAGCCACGGCCTTCATCTGCTTGCTGGTGTCCACCTGCGGTTTCTTCTTCTTGAGCATAAACATCTTGACGGCGAGGCTGGAGGCGACTGCTCTTCTCGACGGCGACGGAGGTTTGAGGATGACAGGCAGGCAGGCAGTGGGCAAGTCCCTCCGTGCCACACTAACTGTACACGAAATCGGACCGCGTTCAGTGAACATTGCAGATGGCAATTGCCAGACACAAAACAAAGTCGCGCGGTGCACGAGGAGAACATTTATGGCAAGATATTAAATAGCTTATCGCATTGCTTCTCAAGTTACGAGTGGTACGACCTCCAACGCACGATAAGTTGTGTCTTGGCCGACGTCCCCAAGTAAAAAAAATCACTCAAGCACTGAAGTCCTTCAGTACTTCAAGTAATATGTGCCTCTAAGACCTCACGTCAATTCATTCTACTCGTTATTATGCGAGGAGTTGCGAGTCGCAACTCCTTGTGCCGGTCTTCAGTCTCCGTAAAATACGAGGAAATTACGAATACCCCTTGAATACCGCGAGATGAAAGGACGTCGTCCACATTTTGCCCGCTTACATGGAAGTTTCTGGAGTATTTAGAGCTGTTCAGCTAATAGCTTCAAACATACTATTTTCTTGATGAAAGCAATATTGTGTTTTGCACGTCATAACATCGAAAGGTCATATCCATGTACTTGAATCCGCCCCTCCATTCAGGATTCAGCAGCTGACCAGACATGCCTCGCATCACGGTCGAGCTGCTGCGTAAACGCGCGGAGCATAATGAAGGCATCATCTCCACGCTCGAGGAAATATCGCTGCACCAAGAGGAACTGGAGAAAATTGAAGTGATCGGCACTCTGTGCCGCAAGCTGCGAATTCTGTACCTGCAGAACAACATCATCGAAAAGATCGAGGACCTGACGCACAT
This sequence comes from Phytophthora fragariaefolia, assembly GCA_030267785.1. Taxonomy (NCBI): domain Eukaryota; phylum Oomycota; class Peronosporomycetes; order Peronosporales; family Peronosporaceae; genus Phytophthora; species Phytophthora fragariaefolia. Next base: position 5,803 of record BSXT01005491.1, read on the forward strand.
GAAGGAGCTGAGATACCTTAATCTGGCGCTCAACAATATCACCAAAATCGAAGGGCTGCAGAGCTGCGAGTTTCTCAATAAACTGGACCTGACAGTCAATTTTGTGGACTTTGACGCTTTAGAAGAGAGTATCGACCATCTGAAATCTCTCCAACATCTACGAGAGCTCTACATGCTTGGCAATCCATGCCAATCCAACTGGGAGACGGGATTTAGGGAGTATGTTATCGCTTCGCTGCCTCAACTAGATATTCTAGACGGCAAAGAAATCCACCGCAGCGATAGAATCAAGGCGTTGCAAGTGTTTAGCGATAGGCAACAGTATGTGCGGAGGGAGGCTGCGAAAGCTTTCGCTAAGAAAGCGCATGAGCGAAACCAGGAGGCTGTGGAGAATGCTGCAGAGGATGACAAGGTGATTGATGTGGTAGGAGGTGAAGCAACTGACATTTCAGAGGATAAAGCAAATACGACAGAGACGACTAAGAAGTCCGTCATGGCATCTACAGAAAAGGTTCCCTACACGCCGCACACTCGGCGTGAGATGTACCTAGAAATGGCTGAGCAGAAAGAGGAAGAGGAGGCCCGAAGACGTGAGAACCAGCCAAAGGAGCGAAATACCGAGACTGAGCACGAAGAAGCGCTGCGGAAGGCTCGATTGCAAGAAGAACGGGGGAATGGATCCATTCGCCAGTGCAACGAAGGCAAGTGGGAATTCCGGTTGACAGATGAGATCCTCGATATCATTTTGGAAGTGGATTTGCCGCGTTTCTTAGACACATCTCTTGTTGATGTGGACGTCCATCCTTCATACGTTTCGATTGTCGCGAAAAACAAGGTTCTCCGGTTAAAATTCCCCGAGCTTGTACATTCGGATGCAGGAAAAGCCGAGAGATCTAAGGTTACGGGAACATTACGCTTGACGCTCCCGAAAGCTAATCTGACTCCAACACAGCAGCTACGGGCAGAGTTGTATCTTGAAGAGCAGGAGAAGAAGCTTAAAAATGATAAGATCGCCAAGAAAAAAAAGCCGACCAACAATATCAGCATCTCTAATCAGCGCTCCAAAATCTCGGACGAGGTGAGTACTATGTGTGCTGTCTTTGTGTTCAGAGCTTTAATTTTGCGTTCCTTCAACGAATTTAGCTACTTGAAGCTGCTAGCGAGGTTTCATGTAACAAAAGCCGAGCGGTGAACATCCGCGGGCTAGTCGGGAGTCGGAATGATGTCGACAACAATGCTTTGGATCGAAGGGTGCTGATGACACCTCTTGTGACGAAAACAAATGCGTCTTGCGTCAGAGGTGCTGAAAACGGATTCGATGAAGACGACGAAGAATCGCCTCCGCTTATTTTCTAGATAGAAATGCGAAGTACCATCTTGACTCCTCACAAATATTGCAGTGTGGGAATCAAAGTGTTCCTTCCGAATGTATACCACTACGTAAAAGTTCACGATCAAAAGTAACTTCTCGTTTGAATGTATTGCATCCAAACCTCAACATGACATCCCGTTTTCTTAGTTACACGGTTTGCAAGTTACGGTACGTTGCCACTATGACTAGTACTAAAGTATTTTACCGACCTCAGCATTATCTCCTCAATGCAGGTGGCCAATTTCACCTTGAGGTTGTATTTGATTGGCAGAACTGCGTAACACCTTGACTCACTTGGCTTTAAGATCGTATGTTTCGTACTTAAGTACTACGGATAGTATGCTACATTGTACTTTGAAAACTAGTGGACATTCACTACCGGTAAGTTTTTCGCAGGCTTGCTTGTGGACCACCTTTTCGATTGGAAAACTGCTATGCTACGAAGCGCTCCAGAATGCAATTGCTCCTCACCTCCGCCCCGTCCAGCCTGGACTCCAGGCTACTCCTCACTGGCGGCTGCTGTCCGTGAGAAAACTAAGTAGGAGGAATTTTTCAAGAGTATTCGAATACTGAGGCATAGGGCTGGCACCGGCAGCAGCGCATCTTAGTTAAGTGCATATTCGAATAGTGAGGCATGGGACTGCGTAGCACCGGCAAGCAAGCAGCAGCGTGTCTTGGTGTAGGATCCGCCGACTCAAATCTGAACACGCGGATTCGCGGTGGGGATGCTTCGAGCTTTTTCAGCTTCAGCATGATGAGCAGCTCTCAAGACCTGCGAGCCACTGGACAAATGCGCGGAGCCGACGCATTCACGCCGCCCATACGGCGCGCAGCGGCCGACTCTCCCACCATCGCCCTTGGGATCGATCTCTTTCGCGCTGCGGGGCAATTGCCCGAGTTCGCCATCTCTGCAGAGACACTGGCCTTTCTCCCACCATCCGCCCAACTGCCGAACTGTTGGGCAGCCCAACAGTTCGCTGAGCGACGCAGAACGCAGCCGTTTCCGATAAGAACGTTCCGGTGAGCACGAGCCACTCGGACCGAGTCTCGGTGGCCAGGACGCAGTCCGTTGCGTTGTTCTGGCCGCTCTCTTGCCGGTCGTCGCCGTGAACGCGCCAACCGTTTCCAGGCGAGCCACGTCTCTCCCAACGCAGCGCGTCGCCGACTGCCGCGGCAGCTCGAGCTGCTCGTCCCGCGTGGGGCATTTCGCGATTCGTCTCCGCCATGAGCCGCGACGCCGAGCTGCGCCTGGATCTGCTCGGCCCCGAGTCCCCCGCCGCCGCCGACTTTGCGCGTCTGAGCGGCGTCACGCCGCGGTCGGGGCAGCAGCCGCCGGCCTTGGGCTGGGTGAGCGAGATGAACTTCATCCGCGCCGACACGCCCAGCCAGCTGCGCCAGCGCTTCATCCAGATCCAGGTCACGGACCGCCGCTTCAAGGAGCCGTCCTGGATGCACCCCAACATCGGCGGCGAGGCCCAGTACGTGCAGGGCCGAGCCGACGAGGTCGCCGCCATCGCCGACGAGCTGCGCGCGGGCGAGGGCAGGAACAAGCTCGGCGAGTGGACGGCCACGTCCATCAGCGGCAACGCCATCCTCTCCAGCGTCCTCTTCTCGGCGGGCCAGACCATCGCCAAGGCCGGCAAACTGGCGCCGGCCACGCAGCTCCTCGTCGTGGCGGTGGTCTACTGCCTTCGCGCCGTCTTCGAGGAGGTCATGAGCGCGGTGCCGCTCAACGGCGGCTTCTACACGGCCATGCTCAACTCGGCCCCGAAGAAGCTGGCGGCCGTCTGCGCCGTCTTCAGCGTGTTGTCCTACCTCTCCACGGCCGTGGTTAACGGCGTGTCGGCGATGAACTACGTCAACGAATCGCTGGTCGAGATCCCGGTCATGGGCTGCACCATCGGCCTGCTGGCAGTCTTCGCGCTGCTGTGTCTCATGGGCATCGCTGAGAGCGCGTTCGTTGCCCTCATCTTCTTTGTCTTCCACACGTTCACGCTCGCGCTGCTGGCCATTTTCAGCGTTGTCTACGTGGTGCAGCATGCCTCCGTCTTCGTGGATAATATGAGCACCTCGCTGCCGGACGTGGCAATGTTTGGCGGCGCCGCGGATGCCAGCAATGTCGCTTCCGCCTTGTTCCTGGGCTACGGCACCGCGATGCTCGGCGTCACGGGCTTCGAGAGCTCCTCGCAGTATGTGGAGGAACAAGCGGCTGGCATGTTCCCAAAGACTCTGCGCAATATGTGGGCTCTATCGAGTACTTTTAACGTGGCGTATTCGTTACTCGCCCTTGCGGTCGTACCGATGGATACGATTATCTCGAACCAGTCGACTCTGCTGGCGTACATGGGCCGCCTCAGCGGAGGCAGGTGGTTGGAAGTTCTCGTGGCGATTGACGCATTTGGCGTGCTTGCAGGCGCAGTGCTGACGGCGTATGTGGGGATTAACGGTTTGTTCCAGCGTCTGGCCATTGACCGCGTGCTGCCCAGCTTCTTACTAAAGGTGAACTCGTGCCGTGGAACAAACCACTACATTATCTTGGTGTTCTGCATCGTGGCCTCCAGCCTCGTGTTCATTTTGAATGCTGAGGTGACAGTGCTTTCAGGTGTCTTTGCGCTAGCTTTCCTTTGCGTGCTGTTGTCGTTCATTATTGCGTGTTTGCTGCTGAAGATATGTCGCGAAGAGATTCCACGCAAGACAACAACGTCGTGGACCAACACGTGCTTCTGCCTGGGTATGATTTCGATGGGCATCCTTGCGAATGCGTTCTCGGATGTGAAGGCGCTGTCATACTTCTTCATCTATTTTGCAGTGTTCTTCACCGTGGTATTTATGATGCTTACCCGCGTCAGCCTGCTGAAAGGACTGCTCTACGTGTCAAGGAAGCTGTTGCTCCACTTCCGTGGTGAAACAAGCGCTGCTACCCCCATTCAGCAGCTTTCTGCACATGGTCAGGTGTTTGTTGGTAGTGTCAAGATCGCCAAAACGATCGAAACTATCAAGAACACACCAGTGGTGTTCTTCTGCAAGGTGGCGAATCTCCCCAAGATCAATGAAGCCGTGCGATATGTGATGCAGAACGAGCACACATACTGCTTGCGACTTGTGCACGTGTGTGAGCCAAATGCGCCCGTTCCGCGAGAGTTTGAGGACGTAGTAAACCTGTTCGATCACATTTACCCGTCAATCAAGATCGACTTTATTGCGGTGACAGGGGCGTTTGACCCGGCGATGGTGCAATGGCTTTCGAAATCGATGGATGTGCCTACGAATATGATGTTCATGCGCCAACCAGCAAACGAAAGCATCCACCGCGTGTCAGCGCTCGGCGTGCGCGTCATCACAGATTAAGGGTGCCTTAACGATGTTGTGAGTGCGTGAGGACGCATTTGAATAGCAAATTGGTCGCTAAGTTAAAAACAAGATTTTGAATTTTCTAAAGCCAACACTGGTTAAGAAGTCAAAATCGAGGCATTGCATTGCGAGGCTCCACGGAACTACGGGTATTACATGTACTTCTGAAGTACTTCGAAGTACATGTTTATGGTGATTGATGCGAGCCTGCCAAATGAGCTGGAGACCATCCACTTTCGCCGGTGAAATACGTGTGTATGGATAGGTAGGTACATGCACAGTACCTGTATTATAATTATTATTATTACCACTTGCTGCTGCCGAAACTGAGAACCCCTATTGTAAACCCTGTTTGCAACTTGCACGTGACACAGAGTCTGTGAGATACATGTACCGTATAACACGGATCAAGTGCTACACATGTAAAAAGTTCATCTCTAGTATTAAATGCATAAACAGTCGGTGGCTTCTTTCAGACGTAAAAAGTCTATGTCCCTGCGCGCAAACCGTTTCGGTTGCGCGCCAAAATGTCCTCCGTCCGTCATATTAGCAAAAATGACGCGGCGACCAAAGAACAAAAATAGAGTAAAACTACGTGTGCTTTCTCGCCTGGACGAGTCCACCTCAATAACCGCATCAGCGGACGCTGTTGACGTGCATCGCTCCAC
>BSXT01005493.1:0-12558 GCA_030267785.1 Phytophthora fragariaefolia
TAAAGTGCTCGCGAAAGTGTGGTGCAGTTCTTCCTTGCGGTCACGCTTGCTCCCGTAAATGCAGCGATTGCATTGATCATACCCTGAAGGTTCGTGAGGGAGAACCAGAACCCGATTTCCCCATTAAACCAACAGAACATGGAGCGTGTCAGAAAGAATGCGAACGATTGCTACCGTGCTGCCATAGATGTCGTGGCGTTTGCCACGGAAAAGCCCCATGCCCTCCGTGCCAGCGTATCTGCGATGTGTTTAGTTGCGAGCACGGTTCGTGTAATCACCCTTGCAGTGACCCCTGCGCTGCGTGCACTGAGTCCTGCAGCTGGAGCTGTGAACATGCTGAAGATTGTGCTTTACCGTGCGGCGCTCCTTGCAACCGGCGTTTGTGCAACCGTCGGTGCACGAAATTGCTTACTTGTCGTCACCAGTGCCCCAGTGTATGCGGTGAAGACTGTCCGTCACAAGAATTCTGTCACGTGTGTGGTAGCGATGACGTGAAAGAGCGTGTTGCCGATGTGATTATGTTCCAGACGTACGGCGAAATTGACCCATCTGAAGACCCTGTTCTGGTGTTGCCGTGTTGCTCGATGGTGTACACGATGACAACGCTTGACGGCACGCTTCATTTGAATTCATACTACGACATGAACATAGGAGAACCGCTTGGACCACTACCTGGAGGATATATTGATATGCCCCAGTGCCCGAATTGCAAGAAACCAATTCGCGGCCTCCGCCGGTATGGACACGTCACTAAACGTGCCGCAATTGACAGCGCAGAGAAGAACTTTATCTCGCACTCACAACGTGAGCTAAAAGTGCTGCAAGAACGTGCAAACACTGCAGCTGAACGAGGCGATCTAACTCAAGACAAAACGCTGCGGCATGATATTCGTGCATTTGGAGCAGCAGTGAAGAGACCTCCGTGCCAAAAGACCTTCGAAGCATGCGTAGCATTACTAACCAAGGCTCAAGGTGGTCAGGGCGGTGGTGACGTGCATATCGATCAGAGTGCACTTCCTGTACCCAACTCGAAGTTCCCATACATCGGCTACTTTTATCTTCTTTCCGCCCAGGTTTCGTTGCTTGGTGTCAGTGCTTCAGTTGCTAGAGCGGAGGAATATTACCGCCAAGCCATCAAGGCGTTCGCGGAAGCCTCCTATCTGCAACAGAGGTGTGAAGCACAGCTGATGCTGGTACAGGTTTTAACCAGGAGAGCTGAAAGAACGCTGAATGAATCGGTCAATACGGAAAAGGAGCGAGAAGCGCGTCAGAATGAAGTAGAAGAAATCACCTCCGAGGCGATCAACGTGATATGCAATCTTGATTTTGAGACGAATACGATATCCTTTCTGTCCAAGCACGGCCAATACCTTCGTTCCCTTCGGCAAAAATTGGCGAACATCGTCCAGAGAGCTAGAGGCGCTACTTTTTACCAAAACGTGTCGTTGGATGAGCTGAGAGCCGTCAAGATAGCTATGCAGGCAGAATTTAAAGGGTCCGGCCACTGGTACCGTTGTGCTAACGGGCACTCCTACTCAATTGGCGAATGCGGGATGGCGATGGAGCAAACTCGCTGCCCAGAATGTGGTGCGCCCGTGGGTGGAGCTGACCACTCATTCATCGAGGGAAATGCACACGACGAAGAAATGGATTCGTTGTAAGCTCAGTGCATGTTGCCATACTGTTGCCATCTCGGAGCAGGCAAAAATTCGCGTGGACAAGTAAGTGTTGGCAAGCCGTACAACTCACGCCCTGTCGTTTACCACAGGGGCCGAATCAACGATGATTCTACACGTTATGCATATCGGACTAGCCACGAGAAAAGAAACCCATATTGTCAGGATGGACAACACTTACAGGTACAACGGAGTACAGCGAAGGCTAGTCATGCATGCCGACGAAATCATACATCTATCGTTTGGTTTCACCCGTGGTTTGCCAGTGCTTTGTCTATCAGCAACGGGTGAAAATTGTCTGGTCCTCCTCGATTGATCAGAATCTAATCTGATGCTCGTCGATTCTTATTTAGAGGAACCCATTTCAGTGACGTCCCCTAACCCCAGTCTACGTGCACCCCACCACGTGCATGTCGTCCGAAAGTGGCACCTCCGCGTCACCTTCGCGTCACCTCACTCCAGCCCCGCCGACAACGGTGACAAACTTCGGCTTTCAGGACCGAGGGGGGGGGGAGGAATTGCTGCGACCTCCAGCAGAGTTTCGGATGGCCACGACGCTGCGGCTGCTGCTGGCCGCGCTGTGCCTGGGCGCCGCGCGCGCGCTGTACGCGGACCAGGCGGGCGAGTTCGACTGGAGCGCCGAGAACGTGGGGCGCGCGCGCGCCGTGGCCTTCGGCGGCTCCGTGAGCCGCGGGCCGCACGCGGTGGCGTCCCGCGGGGCCACGCGCGCCGTGTACGTGGCGTCGGACGCGCGGGCGCTGGCCCGTCTGGACTCCCGGACGGGCGACATCCAGTGGCGCCGCGTGTTCCCCGAAGGTAACGAACGACCCGCGATTCGGCGGGGATCCAGGACGGCGAGCTAAAAATAGTTTGTTTTGTTGGCTATGTATGACTATTTAGGGGACGCTATTGACGACATTCAGCTCACGAACTATGGGCTGCTGGCCGTGTCGGGGTACGTGGCAGTTGAACTTATTCTTATTCGGGGGGAAAGTATCTTTGCTGACGGATGTATCAGTGCTGGACGCAATGTGAGACTATGGGACCCGAACTCGGGCGTGCTGCTGTGGGAGGAAGTGACGAGCCAGGGCCCGGCGCCGACGCGCGCCGTGTTCGGCGGACTGTTCTCGCTGGACGGAGACCACTCGGTGGTGCTCACGGCCGCCAGCGTGGCCATGATCAGTGTGAAGGACGGACAGGTGAAGGTGCAGACGCTGCCCGAGAGCTTCACGCAGGCGGCCGTTGAAGCTGCCGAGCTGACGTGGCAGGTGGGCTCGGACAACTCGGTGCTGTTCGCCATGGCGGGCCCCGTCATGCTGCAGGTCGAGATGGCCACTGGTAAGGTGCTGAACCAGTTCACGCGCCCGGAAATCAAGGAGGGTGACAAGGGCGACGTGCAGGCCACCACTGTGCTACGACGCGACAGTGAGGAGGGCAAGACGGCCGCTGTCACGCTCACCAAGGACCAGCTGCTGCTGCAGGGGCTGGAGAACAAGGACAACATGGCGGAGATCGCGCTGAGCTCGCTCAAGCTGGACGGGGACAAAGTGGTCGCTATTGACGTGAGCATTTCAAACTCCCTGGTGCTCGTGCTGGCCTCGGGCAAGCGTGCTATTCTGAAGGTCACGAGTGCGCTGGCTGTCGAGGTTGCTTCTGTCGTGCCTGCTGGAGGTGTGCTGATGGAGTCGGTTACGGATGATTCGGTGCTCTTCCACGCGGCTGCAAAAAGCTCTGGCAGTGCAGCGGAGGTCACATCGTACTCGTTGGACAAGAGCCTGACGCCGGCCTCGTGGGATGCCCAGCTTGATCTGGCGTCTTTCGGTGGTGATGTTTCGCGTGCGTTTGTTGGATGCCCCAACACGAAGAAGGACTCGGCACCCAGCTGCCGCGCCGTCCTTGTCTTGAAGGATGATGCGTTGATCATGACGTCCAACGAGGTGGAGGCCGAGGCTGCTAACAACGGTAACGTGCAGTGGGTCCGAGAGGAGGCACTAGCGAACATTAAGCGTGTTCGTTGGATCACTCCCGCTGAGACGGAGATCGAAAAGCAGGCGCTCAAGCGCATTCCTTCTTTCATGGAAGAGGTGGAGCTCGAGATCAAGCGCCTCCAGCAGCTTGTTGAGAAGTTGATGTCGTTCTCGACTCTGTTTGAAGAGAGCTCTCGCCAGCGTGGTGTGGACAGATCCCGTGCTGCGCGCAAGGAGCCGCCTAACGCACACTTGTTCGGCTTCTCGAAGTACATCATGGTGCTTACGGATAGCGGCAAGCTTTTTGCCATCCGTGCTGAAGCCAGCACAGTGGCTTGGTCTGCGTTTGTGGGTCCCGAGTACCAGCTCTATGTGACCCGTGACCACCCTGCTCTTGGATCAGGTGCTGAGCTTCTGCTGGTCTCTAATTCTACGGATCTTGTGTGGCTTGATGGTGACGACGGCCGCAAGCTAGATGCTGTCAGCGCTGGAGCGGCGACCGGTGCCTCCTGGGTGGTTGTGCTGCCTAAGCGGAAGCACCTCACAACTGATGAAGAACCGACGGCACGCCGCACTGTAGCTGTGATCGCGGAAGACTCGCTGAAGGTGTCTCTTTACCCGAAGGTGACCGCTGAGTTTGCTCACCCGGAGCTGGAACACTTCTACTTCTACCGGTATGATGAAAGCACGAATGTGCTTCGCGGTTACGTCATCGAGAACGAGGGTGACGCTGAAAAGGTGAACTATCATGCTAGCGAAGTGTGGTCTGTTGTTCTGCCGCGTGACCAGCAGGTGATTGCTACGTCGCATCACCACGATCACTCAGTTGTGGACTCGGCGGTGACCATCACTGGTGATGATTCGCTGCTGATCAAGTATCTGAACCCGAACCTGTTCGGACTTGCTACGATTGCTACGGAGCCAGCGGTGGGTGACAACGAACCGACTTCTGTTCTCCACGTGAGTTTGATCGACTCGGTTGCGGGCCGAATCATCCACCGTGCTCGCCACTCGCATGCCACGGGCCCAGTTCGCATGGTGCAAAGCGAGAACTGGCTCGTGTACTCGTTCTGGAACTCGAAGGAGAAGCGCACGGAGATGGTATCGCTGTCACTGTTCGACGGTGCAGTGGGTATGTACTCGCTTAACCCGTGGAAGCGCCCCTCGTGGACCTCTTCGCGCTCGTCGTTTGACTCCAAGGCGCCGTTCGTGCTGCAGAAGAGCTTCATCTACCCGACCAAGATCACGGTAAGTGCCAAGTTACAACCTTGATTCGGTAGTTTCGATGCTTACGATATTTTATTCGTGTGAGTGATCAGTCTCTGGGAGTCACGGTGACAGCTCACGGTATCACGCCTCAGTCCATCCTGGTGGGCATGGAGACCGGCCAGATTTTCAAGCTGGCTCGCAACTTTATTGACCCGCGTCAACCGGAGAAGCCGCTTACCCCTGAGGAGCAGGCGGAGGGTCTGATGATGTACTCGCCGCTGGTGCCCGTGTACAACCGCCCGCAGGCCATGCTCACGTACAACAAGACGGTGGAGAACCTCAACTCTATCAGCACTGCTGCTGCGGAGCTGGAGTCGACCACGTTGGTGTTTGCCCACGGCCTTGACATGTTCTACGTGCGCATGACACCCGCAAAGTCGTTTGACCTGCTTCCGTCCGACTTCAACCACGAGATGCTCATTCTGCTTTGCTTGGCGTTCCTCGCGGCCACCTTCGTTACGAAGGCGCTGGCGCAACGCAAGGCGCTGCAGACGGCCTGGAAGTAAGCACCGACGTGGTTGTGATATGCTTCTCTTGGCAGTTAGTAGAATCGACAAGTGAGTTGAGCCATCGATGTAGACATTACTGGCCACAGGAAATATACGCTTGCTTTTGCTGGTTATCGGAGGGTGCTTCGAACGCTGTAAACAAGAATAATGTTTCTCCTACTTCTGAGCAAACTGTGGTGGACCTAGGGTACGTACGTCTAAGCAACTCATTCGCTCATTTTTATTAGTGACCGCCGGCCAAGCTGCGGAACGACCAGTGGTTGGGACGTCGGCCTTCCAAGCGTGCTTTGCGGTCGGCGCGTTGCAACACCTCCAGCTTCACCTTCCACTCCTGTGATTCATCCATGTCGCCGGCTGCCAGGTAATGCAAGTCCTCACGGAACCGGGAGTCAGACGCCAGGATCTTGTCCTCCGGGTATGGCAGCATATAACCACTCTGGTATTTGTTCATGCTCCAGTACGTCTTGTTGCCAAAGACTAGGTCGTGCAGCCAAGATCCAGATACATCGCAAATCTCACGCGGGGGTGACACCGAAGTGTCCAAGATGACACCGCGAAGACAATCGGTAGGGGTCTTCGAACTCGAGAACATACCGCCCATTCCCGACTTGGCATCAGGGTTTAGACGCAGCTCACATTGCAGGTGGTTCTTCTTGTCTTCGAACATCATGTTACCCATGATATCGACCGTGCGGTCTCCCCACAAAAGACCTCCAATCTGCAGGTACGGCAGATTGTACTCAATCGTTGTACCAGGAAGACCATCGGCATCGGGGAACGTCACGCGAACAGGCCCTTTGTTTGTGTTAAGCATAGCATTGGATTTCACGCTCATGCTGGCGTGCCAAAGCACGAAGCCAGCGATAGAGTACTTCTCACCAGTGAACTGGAAGTTACTGATAGGCGGGTGGTGGCTTGTGTGCTCACAGCTCACATCGGTACCGTCATTTAGCGTGGACTGGAAAGTCTCACCCAGAATCGGGTTGAACGGCTTCATTTGTCCGATACTGTGGTGGAGACCGGCCACAGCGAATGCCATCACGTATTTGAAGCGTTCCAATGCATCGTTCTGCGCATATGCAACGTTCAGGAATGTCGGTGCGTATAGCATCAAGTCGCACACACGCTCCAGATTTGTACGAGGCTCGAAAATACGCACAGGTAGCGACAGACTCACAGCTGATTTGCCCTCTAGGATCTTGGCACCGGCAGATTTAATCACATCCTTTACCACGCCACCCTGCTTCTTTGCGACTTCCTTATCAATTAGTTTTAAGCCACCACTCGGTAACGGCATCATCCCGCGCATGTAGGTCTTCGGGTGGAAGATCGCAGACGACTCCCCGTCTGTCACTTCTCCCAGACCACTTCCTTCGCTTGTGTCTTCGTATTCGACACTGCGACTTTCAAAATTGCCCTCACCATCTTCGTCCAGACCACCACCGAAACCAAGCTCAGACCCGCACAGCTGAGCCTGGTTCACGTATTCACTCAAGACGGACACACAGTCAAGCCGTGACAGCAAGAAGCTTTGGCGCGTGGTGGGCGAAAGCCACCCCTTCATGTCCAGGTCCGTAATATACGTAGCAAGTGTGGCGTGGCCCGAATCAACAGGTTCAAGTAACCAGCCGCTTAATCCCACGTGTGCACGCACAGAGCCCGTGACAGCCGGCCTGAGCTCGTTCACCACAGACTTCTCGAGCATAAGCACCACCGACTGACCCATCTCGTCCACGGACTTGTCATCCCCAGAGTCCCGGGAATCAGGCGCTGCAGACTCACGCACATGACGCAGCAGCACCAGGTCTCGCGGCGCCGTCAGCGCGCTGTAATCGATGCTGCTTACAATACCACCAATCGCTGCAGCGTATACGATCGCTGTCACCAAAGCGCTCCAGGAGGAAGCGCCCGAAAAAAGCGCCGCGCACAGCGCACAAGCCGCGGCGGCCACGTGAGGAGGCACGAATGGCTTCGTACACTGGATCTGAGCAAAGCTTCCACTCGACAAATGCACGAGGTCCGTTGCGTCGTCGAACGTAGCAACATGCGACGACTGAGGGAAGTGCAGGTCCCACTCGGCGCGGCGGCCGTGGTCCGCGAGCAGGATCGCCGCCACTTCCGAGGAGACCGGCAGCACGACGCTAGCACGCGCATACTGCTTCCCTGACGCCGCGTCCGTTCCGATGCTGCGCAGCACGCCGTTGCGCGCGCCGACGGGGCGGAACGCCACGTGGTTGCGGAGCGACGAGGGCGCCCCCGTCGCGCCGTGTCCGCCGAGAAGCGCCTCCAGCACGTCGAGGCCGTGCGCCAGCTCGTTCTCGAGCGAAATGGTCGTGGGCAGGCGCTGCGTCTTGGAGCGGAGCGGGCGGTGCTGCTGCACGGGCTGCCCCGCAGCGGCGCTCGCGGTCTGCACCGCGGACGGCGCGGACGTCATGCGCGTGGCGCGCTTGCCGTCCCCATTGGCGGCTGCGGCTGGCGCGGGGGCCGCCGACTTGAGCGCGAGCGTGCGCGCCTGCGCCGGGCCCAAGGACGCGGCGCGCTTGAGGTGCACGCGGGTGTCCTCGTCGTCCGAGGACGAGGGCAGGCGCTGCGCCTGGGCCCTGGTCTGCTGCCTGCCTCTGCTAGCAGCAGCAGCAGCAGCAGCAGCAGCAGCAGAGGAAGAAGCCGCGGGCGCCGCCTGGTTGACGCGCGCCACGGCCGCGCGCAGCACGTCGAGCCACTGCGTGACCACGAGCGCCTCCTCCGCCGAGAGGCAGTACATGATGCCCGTGGCCGGGTCCGTGAGGTAGATGCGCGGCGAGCTCCACGTCTCGCTGAGGCCGCCGTCCTGCACCGTGCAGCCCTCGAGCGGGATCACGGCGTTGGGCTTGCGGTCCTTGCGCGAGATGAAGTACGAGAGCGTGCGGCCGTCGCACACGAACCAGCGGCGCTTCCAGCCCTTGAGCCGCTGGCCTTTCTTCTGCAGGAAGCCCTCCTTCATGTACGCCGGGTCGAAGTCCGGGAGCGCCTCCACGGGCACGCGCTCGGGCCACTGAAGCGGTTCGTAACCGCGCATCAGCACAGGGAACCGTTAGGGTGGTTAACTAACACGTCAGTGGCGGTTCGTAACCGCCGAGCTGCGACCAATAACCCATCCCCGTACGTCGTTGTTAACGAGGTCGTTAAAGCGCTGCTGCGCGTCCTGCAGCGCCTGCATGGCTCGGTCCCGCTTGCGTTCGCGCGCCGCTGCCTCGCCGCCGCTGGCGCCCGTGTGCGTGTGCCGCTGGTCCTTCGTCGTGCCCTCGCTCCGGTGCGCGCTCGCTCGGGGGGCCGTCGGGGGGAGCGAGAGGCGGAGTGCGGACGCTGCCACGTGCGCGGAAGCGGAGTGCGGAAGCCAGCGGGGCGACCGGATAACCCCTTTTGGACCAATCACAACGCGGTGCAGATCGTAGTACTGCGGCAGCAACATGCAGCGACTAATACCGTATCTGCCGAACGACTAATATAGTAGTACGAGCGACGGTGTTCTGCACGGTACGGACGGTACTGTCGTGCCTGCCACTACCGGTAGGATCTTCAGTACTACCGGTATCAATGCCGCGGTATTATAGTAGTATACTACTGCCATACATACTACCGTATCATTCAACACATCCCTGTACTATTACTACCGATGCGCGAAGAGGCACGAGTCCAGAAGCGTCGCGTCGCCGGATTCCGCAGACAACAGCCGCGGCAGGAATCGCTCTCTACGTGGATCCCTCGCTGACGTGGCCTCTCCAGAGACGAGCCAGCAAGCGGCAACATGAGCGCTGCCACGTACCAGGTGCGTGTGTGTGTGTGTGGGGGGGGGGGTGTCGACGCGAGCTGCTTGGGGCAGCGGAGAGCTTGGGGCTGACGCTGCGGACGTGCAGACGCCCGACTCGAAGAAGGAGGAGTTCCGCAAGTACCTGGAGAAGAGCGGCGTGGTGGACGCGCTCACCAAGGTGCTCGTGGGGCTCTACGAGGAGGCGGACAAGCCGCCGAACGCCGTGGACTACGTCAAGCGCTTCATGGGCGCCCCCACGGGCGTCGACGTGGACGCGCTGCGTGCCGAGAACGAGGAGCTCAAGAAGAAGAACGCAGAGCTCATCAAGACCATCGAGGAGCTCAACAAGCGCGTACGTTGACAGCGTCGCGATCAGATGCGGAGGGCGCGGGCTGACGAGCTTTTCCCTCGTGTTTTTTGTGTCTTTTTGGTCGGTCGGTGGGTGGTGCAGCTCACGACGGAGGAGGAAGAGGAGGAGGCGTAGGCTACGCTACAGCACAGCGAGGCGATCGCCGCGCCGCTGGGTGGTGACACTTCATTGCAGACTCGCCCGTATCTATTAGTCGTGTCGGCGGCAGGCTCTCGACAAAATCGCCCCATGATCATTCAACTAGCCCAATCTTCATTGCATTCTCGACCCGATCAGCAATGAACGCCGCTCACTTGCTTGCTCATCTACCTGCTAGAGTTTTCTTTCCCTGCCACCCAGCACTTAGGTGCACTGAGCCAGCAGCTCCGTGATGTTGTCCTGCGCCGACTGCTTCTGGCGGAGCAGGTAGTTCTTGCGCGCCTCGAGCGACGACACCTGGTCGTCCACGCGCTTCTCCTCTTCCTTCATGGACGCGGCGTTCTCGTCGCTGGTCGTCTGCAGGAACATCTTGCCGATGCTGCGGTACGTCTTGGTGCCCTCCGGCAGGTCGGCCACCTCCCTGTCCACGAGCGCGAGGCGCTTCTTTTGCCGCGCGTAGGCCGCGAGCTTGGCCTCGATCTGCTCCAGCTCGCGCTGGATCTTCTGGAACTGCGGCTGCAGCTCCTGCAGCTCCTTGGCAATGTGCGCGGGCACCTGGCGGCCGCCCTGCGCGGGGCCGGCGCTCTTGGGCGCCACCTCCTGGTTCAGCTGGCGCAGCAGCTTCTTGATGCCGGGCACCTTCTCGGGGTCAGCGGCAGTCGCCTGCGCCGTCTTGAGCGTCTCGATGGCCTCCTGCTTGCGGCCGAGCTGCTGCTGCGCATTGGCCAGTCGGTGGTAGCCCTTGGCGAACTGCGGGTTGCGCTTCACGCACTGCTGCGCGTCGGCCTCCGCCAGCTCCCACTTGCCCAGCGCGCCGTACGCCGCACTACCAGCATTAAAAAATAAAATAACAAACATAATAAATAAAATAAAAGCGTGAACATCCTCGAGGAATCCCCTTCCCCATGCACCGCTTCGAGAGCCACCAGACCTCCGGTTCGAGTAGTAGACGAAGCTCTCCGGGTCCAGGCGGATGGCCTGCAGCACGCACAGCAGCACGCAGCTCATTAAGTCTCGCAGGGATTGCGGCGCCTCTTTCCCTGCCATTCCTTGTACTGGAGCACGCACCTCCGAGTAGCACTCGACGGCCTTGGCGAAGTTCTTGTCGTTGAATTCCTCGTTGCCGAGCCTGCGAGAACCGATACCCGCGACGGAGAGTGAAGAGGAGATAAGATATTGCAGGTCGGACCCCCCATAAAACAGCGCGCGCTGCCTTCCTACGTCTTCTGCGCCTCGGCGGCGGCGTGGGCGGAGCTCATGGCGGATCCCTCGTCACCAGACAAAATGCTGGAGGCGCTGGACCTTCTGAGCGGCATGAGTATGAAGTAGGAGAGGTTCTGTTCAAGATGGCTACACTCCAAGTTGAAGTGGACGTGAAAACAAACAAAAACACAAAAAAAAATACACACAACAGCAGGTTGAATCAGCTTTTTTGTTGTTGTTGTTTTCCTTTTAGACGCGTAGCCCTAAGCTGATTGCTATGCAAAGCAACACTCCTTTTGACCTGTTTTTTTTTTTCATCCGTCACTGTTGGGGAGTTTAACATGTTGACGCTGTGCTCGTTACAGCGAGTCCATGTACATGTACGAGTCGAGCTCGGTGCCTTCAACAAACGAGTGGTTGGCACCACCCACAGGCGCTTGGCATTCCGGGCAGTTGGTTCGCTCCATTGCCATTCCGCACTCACCGATCGAGTACGAGTGACCGTTGACGCAGCGGTACCAGTGACCTGGGCCGCGAAATTCCGCTTGCATGCCCGTTTTCACGGCCTTCAGTTCCTCAGTCGACACGCTTTGGTAAAATGTGGCGCTTTTAGCCCGCTGGACAACGCTCGCCAGCTTTCGCGAACAGCTTCGCAGATCTTCTCCGTGCTCTGTGTAGAACGATACAGCGCCAAGTCGCAAGCGTGCCAGCAAGCTGTTCACTTCCGAGGCGATTTTCTCCACCGCTGCCTCGCGGTTCTTGCGTTTTTCTTCGCTTTTCACGGACTTGCTCAGTGACTCCTCTGCTTGCTTGAGAAGAATTTGTATCAAAACCAACTTCGCTTCACCAGCCTGCCGAGAATAAGAGCCTTCAATAAAATGGTTCAAGGCGAGGCGTGCCTGCGGTTCAGCATTGGCTGGCAATTTTTTAGCACCAAGCAGTTGCAGTTGCGCTGCGTACATGTAACAATATCCCAAGAATCGGAAGGTCGAATTGGGTACAGGAAGCGTGCTCCGATCGATAAACACGTCGCCGTTACCCTGTCCACCTTGAGCCTTTGTCAACGATGCCACACACGCCTCAAACACTTTCTGACAGGGCGGACTTGCCACTGAAGTGCCAAAAACACGTAGATCGTGGCGTAAAGTTTTATCACGAGTAATGTCACCGCGTTCCACCACAGCATTCATACGCTCTTGCAACGCCATCAGCTGAAGTTGTGCGTGCGTGATGAATTTCTTTTCTGCAGCATCTATCGCAGCTCGCTTAGTGACGCGTCCATACCGGCGGAGGCCGCGAATTGGTTTCTTGCAATTCGGGCACTGGGGCATATCAATATATCCTCCAGGTAGTGGTCCAAGCGGTTCTCCTATGTTCATGTCGTAGTATGAATTCAAATGAAGCGTGCCGTCAAGCGTTGTCATCGTGTACACCATCGAGCAACACGGCAACACCAGAACAGGGTCTTCAGATGGGTCAATTTCGCCGTACGTCTGGAACATAATCACATCGGCAACACGCTCTTTCACGTCATCGCTACCACACACGTGACAGAATTCTTGTGACGGACAGTCTTCACCGCATACACTGGGGCACTGGTGACGACAAGTAAGCAATTTCGTGCACCGACGGTTGCACA
>BSXT01005494.1:0-12636 GCA_030267785.1 Phytophthora fragariaefolia
TAACTCTCGAGAGCCTGCTGCACCGAAGAGCGTCCAGCGCCCGCGTAAACGATCCCGGAAGGACACGGCTTCAGCTCAAGCAAAACCAGCTGAAGACTAGCTGCCATTTCCATAGTAAATCAAAATAATCCTTGTGTCCAGAATCTCTACAAATCGGCGTATTCACAAAATTTTAAAATTGGTCAGATTGAAAGTCACTTTTGAGACGGAAGGGTGTATCGTTAGCGCCTGTGAATCGTCTTACTGGATGCGCCGCAAAATTTCACGTTAGATAGACCAATAAAAAAAATCGAGTTTGGTTCTGCCAACCAGAGATAATTTTTCGGCGGCGACATTGCTCGAAAACGGCTGAATGAAAAAATTCGTATAAGGGCTCATTAGAAAGAGGAAACGTCCCTCTTTTTAACGGTGTGCGCAAATCCAACTTCAGCGAATGGTTAACTAGCATCTTTTTGTTTCACGCGATCTCAAATATTATCCATCCCAGAAAAATGGTACTATAATAGTTTAAGTTCGATGAGGAGCTCAATGCGAACTTAAACGAAATGGTCCAGTAACCGGTATTTGCTATTTACTATGCTCGACGCGATGCAGTTGGCGGCGCTGGCGCCGCTGGGCCTGCTGCTGGGCGTACCGCTGGGACTGATCAAGGAGAGGCTGCGGAAGAACTCTGCTAAGCGCTTGCTGCTGGCTCTGGCACCGTTTGCGCTCATCCCCCTGGTAAGCGGATACGAACCTCTAACTGATTGGCACTTGTATGATGCATTTGACATGCATGATGTATTACATGTTTTTCTTTGCATTTAGTTATCAGGTCGCGACTGCGCTGTGCTTGCTGGGAGCTACTTGCTGGGTCGAGCCTTGGGGGCGTCTTTCGTCGGCGTGGGGCTCACGGGCGGCATCGCGACGGGCAAGAGCACGGTCTCTAAAGCTTTCCGGGAAGCCGGCGCTGCGATTGTTGATGCCGACGTGGCGGCCAGAGAGGTGGTGATGCCCGGACATGGCGCGTACAAGGAGATCGTTCGCGACTTCGGCGATGGGGTACTCAATGAAGACGACGCGACCATCAACCGCGCGAAGCTCGGAGCTATCATCTTCAGCGACCCTGAAAAGCGGAAGAAACTCAACGCAGCGACCCACAAGTACATCATCTGGGAGATGTTCAAGCAGCTTGTGTACCAGCGCTTGATCTGCCGCAAACGACTTGTGGTCCTGGACGCGCCGCTGCTGTTTGAGACCAAGCTGCTCGAGTATTTCTGCTACCCGAAGATTGTGGTGGCGTGCTCGGAGGCAAACGAACTCTCACGACTGATGAAGCGTGACGATATCAAGCAGCAAGATGCGGAGAAGCGCATCAAGTCTCAGATGAAACTTCATGTATGTCCCTAATCCATCCCTATGTGGCTGTTCTTTCTTGACATAAGATGCGGCGTTGCTTTTGAGCAGGAGAAGGTGGCGAAGGCAGATCTAGTAATTGAGAACAATGGCACAATGGACGAGTTACTAATCCACACGCGCGAGGCACTGAAACGCACGGTTACGCTGGTTGGTGGCTCAAGCGAGCTAAAGCTCGACTAATGCAAATACCGCACTTACGAATGTGCTACTGCAGCTGTATTGGTTAATGCACGGAAGACTGAGGTGTACCTGGTGATGTTTTTCTGCGTTTACACCCTCGCAAAGCCTATCCTTTTTTCGTACCAGACGTAGTGTATTCATACAGAATTCTACATGAATGCTCATGGCTGCTATTCGTTAGAATCAACTTCCGTCATGTGACTCTGTGATGAATTGATATTCTTCATAAATAATGCGTGGCTTATCCCACGAGCCCTTAGGTATTTTAGTGAGAAAATGCTTTATATTGTAGGTACGATTTGAACCAGCAATGATCGTTTCACTCAGAATCACAAGTTCATTCGTAAGGATCACTTCCAACCACGGTATTGACGAGATGCAACTTGCCAAGTCTTTCACTTTGCTCGCAAGATGAGGTAGAGCACCTCATTAACTGTGTGTATACGCCGCGACAAGATTTGGCCTGAGTGTGGCCATTGTGAACGTTACAACGAAGTTGGCAGTGATACCCAATGTTTGTCTTTCGAAGAGATGTCTAAGACGCAATAAATTGTATCGTGGGGAGCCAATTAAGGGTATTTTCCCTGAATTCGACTCGGTTTTACCGTTTATGCACACAAGTGTCTGGACCGAAGTGCGACAATTGAGGCGTGGGCATGGGCCGCAAGGGCGTCTCTCTGCAGGAGAAGCGCGAGCGCATCCTGCGCATCTACCATGAGTCCAAGGAGGTATTCAACCTCAAGGAGGTGGAGAAGCTCGGCTCCAAAGCTGGCGTCGGTGCGTGCCTCACAGCGCACAGGAGCTTGTTTTCAGGCAATTATTGGTTTTCTTAACGTAAAATACACCTTTATTGCACTTTTGCGTAGTCCTACAAACTGTCAAGGACGTGAATCAAGCGCTGGTGGACGACGCGTTGGTGGACTGCGACAAGGTGCTGGGTCAACTCCAGACTCAGTATGTGTATTATTCGTGCAGAATTCATGTTAACATTTCCGTTGTTATGGGTAGATTGGGTCGGGTAACTACTTTTGGTCCTTCCCGTCCAAGCTTTCGCAGTCAAGAAAGCGAAAGCTCAGTGAGCTAGAGCAGCGTCGTCAAACCGTGCAGGAAAAGCTTGCTAAAGTGAAGCAAAGTATTGAGGAGCAAAAATCCCAGCGCTCGGAATCGGTGGGTACAAGTAGGCGCTTTAGTTAAGAGAGGACGTCAGTGACGGAAGTGACGGGTTGTGCTTTGGGGTGCAGGAAGAACGCGAGCAAAAATTGCGTCGACTGGAAGAACAGAAGGCTAAGGTTCAAGCACTGCGAACCAGGGTGCAGCACTTGGCAGAGAACAACCCCGCGATTCTGGAAGAGCTTGAACGCAAAGTGCGAGTGGCAAAGGAAGGCTCCGACAGATGGACAGGTATGTCAATCTGAGTGTGTGGGGGCTTCTAGGACTCGTGGGTATTGACAAAGTGCTTGCAACAGATAATGTGTTCACTCTTAAATCATGGGTGGTCAAGAAGCGTGGAGTAGAGGGCCGCGAGGTATTTACTGCTGGTTGAGCTGCCTCTTTGCTTGGTGCCTTTACTAACTCTGTGTGATGCTGGGAATTGCGATTCAGGTGGACAAATGGCTCGGCATCAAGGACGACTTCGATTACGTTGAGTGAAGACCACGACGTGCAATGCACAAACAAGAACGTTTACCGAAAGGAAAAATGAATGATACTATTGTGTGCCCTCAACCGGCGACTAAGCTAAACTGAGTTACTGCTTTCGAATTGCTAAAAACCGCACTCACTAGATAATGAACCTGTAGTTTTACCAGTTGAAGACCTCTTTGTGGAAGTCAAAGTTGCAGTTGCGCGCGAGTGACTGGGCCGTCACAGTCATGGTGGGGGGGCCACAGGCCACGACCGTCACCTTGCGACCGTTAAAGCGACTAGTGTTGATCAATTCATCGAGAATGGGCTGGCCGCCGCGGTAAGACAATGTCTCGCCATTCGCGCGCGTGACAACACCATCGCTGCGGGCATTCGACACATGGAACATCCAGTTGATGTTGGTAGGTGCCGGAGCATTGTTTCCGAGAATGGCCATGTTGGGGTCCTGAACGCTTGCGCGGGCTGCGTAGTCAAGCTGAGCGTGCGTCGGCAAGAACTGCTCCATCATCAAGATGTCATCCGGCTCACGCACCGACCACAACACATACCAGTCCGCAGCCTTGGGGGCCTTGTCCGAGTCGCTGGAGGTTTTCGGGAACAAGCGGGACTGGTTGATGAGGCTCATCATCGGGGTGATACCAACACCACCAGCCACCAGCACAACCGCATCGTAACGATCCACGTTGAGCGACATTTTACCGAAGGGTCCGCACAGGTTGGCTGTAAGCTCGTACTGCGTGTTGGCCTTCTCTAGAAGCTTACGCGTGAAGGAGCCGCTGCCCATAGCCTTGACGCAGAAACCAAGCGACTTGCCGTCGGGCGTCACAATGGAGGAGAACGGGTGCCACTGAGTAGCCGAGATCGCTGGCAGGCGCACCAGGAAGTACGATCCAGGGTTGACTTTCATGGCCATCTTGCCCGTTTTCGCGGTAGGCTCCAGGATAAGCGCGGTGGAGTTTGAGCCGGAGTGCACCGACACAACAGCCTTGTATGAACCCGTAAAGGCGCTAGACCACCGGTACAGCAGACCAAGGGCGTACAGTCCAAGCGGGACACATAGCGCCAGGCCAATGAACTTGGGGGCGTGCAGAATGGTGAACACAAAGCCCACGATTGAGAGCACGCGGTGCGTGAAGTAGAAGACCTCGAAAAACATACGGCGGATGTACTCGATCGACAGGAACAACATAGCGACGAAGCACACGAAGGCGACGAAACCAGGCAGCGGGGTCACTTCACCGTACTTTTCGTTGAGCGTGAGGTCAACAACCTTGCTGGCCTGCACGACGTGAACAATCACAGCGACATTCATGATCAAGCCGAGCCAGCGGTGGAACTTGACGATGCGTTCAAACGAGCTGCCAAAGAGCACCGACCACACGGGCAAACGCGCCACGGGCAGGATCAGGAACATGAGGATCAGCAGGCTGACCTGGCCCGACACTACGTAGTTGTCCTCGTCACTCAGCAGAGCTATGAGCACCACAACAGCTCCAACAAAGATGAGCATCACCACCAGCTCACCGAGGTGAAGGTCAGCCAGCGTCTGGATGAACATGGTGTGTGGCTTCGCAACGGGCGCGTTGGTCGTCAACTTCACAGGAGGAGCAGCCACAGTGCGGTGCAGCAGGATCTTGCCAACAGGCGAGGACTTGAGCGCAGCCGTGAGCAGCAGGCCGCACACCGCCATGATCGCGAAAGCAATGCCACCGACGATTCCGGGGCAGTTCTTGTCGTCACACCAGGGAGTGGACGTGCTGGAACCCACCGTCGTGCTGGCACCAGCGCCCGAGCCGGCCGCAGCAGCGGCGATGTTGAAGGTGGCGGCGCCGTTAGTGCCGCTCCTGTGCGTGGAGATAGGCCACGACGTGCCGTAGGCCCAGATGAAGTCCGTGGCGCCCGTAGCCGAGATGGCCACCTCGGATGAGGTGGCGGCCGCCAGCGTGCGCTGGTAGCTGAAGCTCATGCTGGAGGCGCTCGCCTCGCCCACCACGAAGGCGGACTGGTCGCTCTCCTCCGTCACGTCGCTGCTGACGTAGCCGCCGAGCAGGTACGACGTGGGCTGGCCCGCGTCCTTGAAGAACATCATGACGTTGGAGGCGGGGCTGCTCACCATATTGGAGTCACGTGACGGGCCCACACCAAACCACGTGGCCGAGCTCGCCACGGACGCGTCGAGCTGGTACTCAATGCACACCTCGTCGCCCTGCACCAGGGCGCGCACGAAGATGGGACTGTCGCCGAGACGCGTGCCCGAGAGCGCCTGGAACGCGGCACTGGAGCAGATATCGGACGAGGAGACGGCAGCGCGGACCATGTTGGGGCTGGACGCGAGAAGCGCAGTGACCGCCAGCGGAAGAATAGATCGGATGACCATAACTCGACCAATTCGACAATAGCGCGAGTGGGATCAGTCGGAGCGAAACAGCGCAAGTGATGGACGGACGCAGATCCGAGAAGCCTGAGCAGTAGACCGCGGAATGCAAAGTGAGACGGAGAGGAGGCGACTCTGAACTGGTAGGCGAACACTCGCCAGCCGCTTTCCTTCTACCGATCGATGCGCGGTATGGTTTGCTTGGTACGTCCGGCCGTAATCTGGTGTGGTAAGGTCCAGGTGTGGGCCACATAGTACTCATTGTGGAAAGCATATCGATAGATGAAGGTTTTAGAACAGATCGAGTAAACGGTCAAAAACATTTATGTATGCGTTCTCGAAGTGTATAGAGTAGTTTGGGTATAGCCTACGGCCGGTTCGGTCGCGGCACCACCGGGACCGAAGCGAGGGGTTCAAATGGATCATTTGGCAGGCTGGTGCATGCTTCTCGGCAAAAGTTCAGCGGCGCGCTGCGTGGCTAACTCCCCGATGAGGCAGCAGCAACTCGTGGGATTTTTGGGCGCCGCAGGTGAGCCCCGTAGGACAGGTGGGCGTTTGGTGTTCGACTGAACCCAGCGGGTGCGCAACGGCTGGCGCGCAGTCGCGGCGAGTTCAAATCTTCAGTCCATGTCACCATAGCGACATCAACAGTTCCGTGGGCGAGCAATGCGAGCATAGAGCGGTGCAGTGGCTGGATGTTCTCGTCGAGTTGCGGCGGCGCTTGCGTGAGCGAACGAGCCGCTCGCAGCAACGCCCCCGGTCTGCCGAGTTCAGAGGAGGCCGATGAAACCGCGGCCCACGTGTTTGACAGTCACAGTGGTCACTGGGTACGTACATGTACGAGCGCGACGGTAAAATCAGGCTGCTAGCCGGAGCTGGCGAGCCTCGGTGCGTAAAGTTACTAACCTTCACAGCTTTGTTGTTGAGCTAGGTCATGGCCGGGCCTCATGCAGCGTAGCAGTTGTGGCTTCGGTAGGCAACCGACAGTAGGGCGGTGGCGACTTGCCTGCTCACGTGAGAAGCAGGGACAAAGCGAAAGACGAAGCACGATCTGTCGCTATTATTGCTGTCGTAACGCGGGCGTTGGACACCCCGACTGATGCTCGCCATTTTGGTACAGTAGTGCCCACAGGACAGTGTAAATGTAGTTTAACGGATCACATTGAAGAAGCCACCATCGCATGATTCCCAACGGCCAATCAAGATCGCAAAGTTCATGACCCGCGCTCGTTGCGTCACCGAGTGAACACGGAGACAGCCACACGATCCCAAATCGAATCGGACATGTGTCGCCTATCGCCGCTGTCGCAGTGAAATTCGGATTCGTAAGCGGAGAACTCGATTACGTATCCTGCAGCATTTGCAATCTCTGATGGTTTTCGCCCGCTGCTCGGAGCAGCCTGCTCCACGTCGAGCTCGCCAACGCCAGCTTCATTTTTCATCGCCCCCAGCCGGCATGGCGTGGCCCCTGTGGCCTGATGGTATCGCGGAACTACGGCTAGCTAGATGAAGTCATATCATTCCGCACCGTGGCCGTGCAGCTTTTAGCTTGTCTTGCGTGAATTTCTTTCGACCTCTTATGATATCCATCGCGGCTGTACATGAATGGCCACAGTACAGTCAGTATGTACATGTACATGTATCCATACAAATGTGCATGTACTGTATCAGGACCAGCGCATCACTCGTCGGCAAGCAAGTGCCCCGTAAACGGTATTATATGGAATAGACTTCATCATCAAGCACCGACACTGACTGGCATTTGTTAGCACAGGAAGTGCCCAGCATTTGTTTTTCTTGTTTTTGCTTTGAGAAATGCCCCGCAAAACAAGGCAGTGCGTAGGGCAAGCAGTGCAAGACAAATCGTGCGGGGCTAACGTGGCGTGTCCAAAGTACACTTCATGTTCAGTAATCATCGGAGAAATTGAATTGAAAGCGATTTTAATCTATGGTAATACATGTAGCCTTTTTTAAGCTACATACTGTACAACCTTCTGTACCGAAGAAAGAACTGGGGGGGAACTTGAATTGAACGGAAATGCTACTACAACAGTACTAAGTAATATTTATCTTGTTCACGATGATTGTAGTGTAGCGCTGGGCTGGTCGCATTCGCGAGATGGTGAAGAATATTTTGCACGAACACGGAACTTGCGCCTCAGCTGTTAGAGATTGGATGTTTGGCCCGTTCATGGCAAGACATGGATTCATATTTACGCACCCCCGTCCGACGCTCAGACATCAAGATAACCAGCTCGTGACTAAACAGCATCCTCTCGGATGAAAATCCACTTAAGGAATATGCCACAGTATCGTGAGTCACGAAGTGATGGCTTGTTGAGCAGAAGGTAGCCTCAGTTCCGTGGGGCCTTGCGCGTCTCGTAGATCGCCAATGTGGTCATGGTTGCAATAACACACAGGGTTGCAGCAGCCACGGGAATCGTAAGATAGGATACTGCCAGGGACAGAATGCTCGGGTCTCCAGCGGGCTTAGACAGATTGCTGCTCTGTAAGGGACGGATGGCATTATTGTGCGCGACTTGGTCCTCAGACAGAGTGGATGCTCGGCGACGACGAATCGATGAGCTCTTACTGCCTCGCAAGCGCTTGCTGATGCTTCTGCGAGCGGTGGGGCGAGATTGCGGTGGGGGCGATCGCGATTCACTACTGGTGGTATCTTGCCAATTCTTCTCCCGTTGCTGCCGACCAATTATGCCGATACCGTTGAGCGATGAAGAGCTCCGCAGATTGGTCTTCCGTGATGAGGACTTCGTGCCGGAATTAGCTTGGCTTATCACGCTGTGTGTAGGTGAGTCGTGGGTAGTGGAGAGAGACCGCTGAGAATGGCGACGCTTGTTAGGGACCCGCTTCATTGGTCTTGCCACCAGACTCAGCGTCTCCGCTTTGTTGGGGGGTGGGATACCCTCGCTGCTGGAAGGGGTCATAGGAACTGGAACCAATGGGCCTGCCCCTCCTGACACAGGAGGCGACGCCAAACTTCGAGACCGGTGTGTTTCTCGGTCCTGGTGGCGATAGCGGTAGCTGTAGCGAGTTGGGGACGGGATTGACCAGCCAGACTCTTCATCCTCTCCGTCTTCGTAATAGTATTCGCCACTTTGATGTCGTCCGTCTTCGGGTAGGCTGGGCACTGATGAAGTTGCTCGGGAGCGGAGTGCGAGCGCAGGCGCCGAGGGGTGTCCGATGCCCCAAACATCTTCGCCATCGTGTAGTGCCTGGTTTTCATCACTCAAGCTGCTACTAATATCGCCGTCGCTGGAGAATTTGTCATCTTCTTCCGACGCAGCAGCAGGCTCCGACTCGGGTGGCCAAGCGTTTGCTCGAGCCTCTTCAATCAGCCGTGGGCTAATCTGGAGTTCCTGTTTGGTCAGGATGAACTGTAAACACAAGCACAAAAATCGTGGCCCCGCGTCAGTTGGTCATGCAGTCCATCCCGTCCAAGCTTCTCTCAAACCTCGATGTCGCTGAAGAGAATGTCACGGTACAGCACCATGATTAGCAAAAGGTCAATCGCGACCGTATCCTGCCTTCCACTCTTGCGCGCAGTCTGCACAGCGCCAGCACGCAGAATCAACGGACGATTAGCCTCACCAGCGACCCTAACCAGGTGAAGGAATCGTCACCGTACCATGCTCTCGAACTCGGAAGACTCGCTGAACACGTGGTGGTGCTTGTCCGCGATCGTTTTCAGCAGCGGTTGCGCCTCCCCGCTGACAATCGCGACGAGGTCCCAGAGCGCCAGCAAGCGCAGCAGGCAGTGGCGCACCTCGCGCTCGAGTCGGTCCAAGACTCCGCGAATCGCCAGCAGCGTCGTGAGTGCTGGCGGGACCGCCAGGCTCTCGCGCTGCAGCATCTTGCGGTACCTGGCGTACTGTTCCAGGGGCACCAGCGGCCCCATGAGGTTGCGGAAGCTCACCTCGAGCAGCTCGTTGAGCACGCTGAGCTGCTCGGCGGTCGACTTGCTCGTGATGCTCGCGGTGAGCAGCTCGCGCGGACTCTGCACCGCGGTGTCGTCCGACCTGTCACTGTCGTTGTTGTTGCTGCTGCTGCTGCTGCTCGGGTCCACCGCCGAGGCCGAGAAGCCCTGCCACTCGCCGCGCTGCTTCTGCACGCTCTCGAGCAGCGACACGTACAGGACCTTGGCCTGGCGGGTGACCGAGCTGTCGCGGGCCGACTCGTCGACGTGGCCGCTGCGGTTGATCGCCGCGAAGAGCACCGAGGCCACGATGCCCACGGACTGCGCGCAGGAGCCGAACACGGCGCTGCGCTGCATGGCGCTGCTCTGCGTCTGGCGCGGGGGTTCGGGGGTCTGCTGCTGCTCGGGCGGCAGCGACACAACTCGGCGCAAGTAGCTGCGCAGCCTGACGAGCGGCGGGGCCGAAGACGCTGTGGGGTCGACTGCCATGCAAGAGTCGCTCTTTCTCAACTTGTCACGGCGGCGGGGCGCGAGATCTTGCGAGCGGCAAAAAAAATAGAAAAGCTGCGAGCTGCGTGGGGCTCGACGTGGGCTGCTGCACGACGTGGGCTCAGTCCGAAACGACCTGGTGTTGAGAGAGAAGCGGGGGGGGCGAGGACGGGATGGCAGGTGCAGTGTCGCTGATGTGAAGGTCGCACTTGTATGCAAAATGCAGAGGTGGTCGTAATGGAGATGTTTGAGCTTCTGGCTCAGAGATCACAAGGATCGAGTCGAAGCCGGCAGTGCTGATGAAGTGATTGCCATTAAGTGTGAGGATGAGTTTGGGGCTCTGCAGCTTCTTCCAGCTTCGGACTTGGAGCTCATCGGCAAGGAGTGAGGCATTGTTCCGCAGCAAAAACCACCGATGTCGACGTTTCGGTGCGCTCGGTCCCAAGTGGGGTAACTGCAGTCAGGCGAACGGATAAGACCCAACGCTCGGCAGAGCTCCTCGTAAGACTTTTTTCGGTGATCGAAGAGATACTGTACTACATATCGTGTGTTATTATGGACATGCACGTTGCCTTTTGGTTGCGCAACGCGCTCTCATACTCCGCATACTAGCAAAAACGTGCGGCATGCCGTGGCATGCATCGATCACACTCAAACAGTGAGCAGCGTCGCGAAGTTGCACGACGTGTTAAAGTCGATGCGCTCCGTGCTGTCCTCGTAGATGATGCTCATGTTCATGGTGGCAAGCGCGTCCTTGAACAGCGTATACTCGGTTGCGTAGCTACTCTCACCCGTGATGAAGTACTGCACATAGTTGTCGATGAGGGCCGTGACCATCTCGACCATGTGCGCGCGGTTTGCCATTTCCACGAACAACCGGAAGGTCTGCTGACTCAGGCCACGTGGGACACCGACATCAGGCGTCATGCCGGACAAGTAGCCCAGGTAGTCCTGGTTGACGTACAGCGTCAAGTTGAGGTAGCCGATGCCGTTCAGCCCCATTTGCGAGACATTGGTCACATTGACGTCAATGTCCATGGTCCAGCCCTCATCCGTGCAGCCCCAGAAGTCAATGTGATCGATGACGGTCAACGGGTCGCGGAAGTTGTTGAAGCCCTCGATACTGAGCTCGCGCTTGAAATCAAGTCCGCCATAGCTGAATCCCAGAGCGTGCGCCTTAACCTTAGCACTTGTGTCGAATACGACGGTGACATCGTCCATAACTGCCGTCGACATGGCGGAGAACGCGTCCGCGTCGGTGACGATCAGGTCGCTGGTGATGTTGAGGTCGTACTCCTGCTCGCCCTTGTCAATGGTGAGCGCGGGGAACTCGAAGGTTGCGAAGGTGGAACCGTCGTACAGCAGCTTGGCTGTGGTGGCGTCCGACCGCGCGTTCATGCTCAGGTCGTGCGTGAGGTGTATACTGAGCTCGCTGGAGAGCGTGGTCTGGTCGGTGATCTGGTTGATGTCGAGGTAGTTGACCGTCATGTGGATCTTGTTGACGTTGTGCTGGAAAATGGCCTTGACGATCACGAACCACACGATGAGCAGGATCACGGCGAGCAGCACGATGACGATGCCCAGGATCGCCAGGATGCGCTGCTTCTTGGTGATCCGCCACCACAGGAACTTCTTGAGCGGCTTGCCGCCCTTCTCGTTCTCCTCCTTGAGCACGTCCTGGCCGTTGGCAGCCACGTCCACCTTGAAGGCCGAGTCAGGGTGCGACTGGTACTGGTAGTGGTCCAAGTCCACATTGGCATGCGCGGGGCTCTGCAGCGAGTCGACCACGGGCGTCTTGACCTCCTGCTGATACGTTGCCATGGCTGATGGGAAGCGACTTGCGACCAAGACGGCGCGTTGGCGAATGACCTGCACTTAGCGACTGGCCAACCGCCCGGCAGCCACCACACGCGGGAAGCGAATGCAGATAGAGCGAAGTGCGCTTCTTCCTCACGCCGGGTCCGCGGCGCTCGGCTTTGACTGGCGGTGAGTATGCTGCACTGCCATCATCACCGTGACACCGGAGGGGGGATGGACGCGACAACTTCAAGATGCAGCCCTACACTTGCAGAGCACGACACACTTGGCGAGCGACGGTATCCGCAAAGTGGCTCTCTCTTCAACGACTCCCGCTGGCCCCAACGTGGACCGTGCCTTGTCGATTTCTGGATAGACCTGGTCTCCGTTCATGCCCTTGTCGCCACCGAAATGCCCTCAGTGATGTCGGGTAGATTAAAACAACTACGCTGCCCATGTA
Organism: Phytophthora fragariaefolia; assembly: GCA_030267785.1. Lineage (NCBI taxonomy): Eukaryota > Oomycota > Peronosporomycetes > Peronosporales > Peronosporaceae > Phytophthora > Phytophthora fragariaefolia. The sequence goes on from BSXT01005494.1 coordinate 12,277, forward strand.
TTACGTCGGAGCAGGAGAGATAGCAAGTGTTGCGCTGCGAGCAGCTCGCCGCTGATCGCCATCCGCAAGAGCATGCCGGTGTCACGGTGGCTGATCGTTGTCCGGATGGTGGCCAGCAGCGCTCCATACACGCTCGTGACGCACCCGGATCACCGACGCCTTTAACACTTACCAGCATCCACCAGACCGCAGGAACAGCGCGGTGGTGGGCTGGGCGAGCAGTGCAGGTAGCATCCGGACACCAGTACTTTGAGCTCGCAAGCTTCCAACGCGCAAACTCACAGGCAGCACTTGGATGCTCACTAGCGAGCGCTCCTCGCCTCAGGGCAGGCTCAAGTGATACATGAAACGCGCAGCGTG
>BSXT01005496.1:0-11225 GCA_030267785.1 Phytophthora fragariaefolia
CTTCTGGCGCCGCTTGTTGCTGGGGCGGTCGGGCGCCGCGACGCGCCGGATGAAGCGCGTCTCCTCATTCTCGCTGCCGTAGCTAGTCGGGGACTTCATGGTGGCAGGACCCACTGGGTCGGGGCAGCACACTCAGTGACTAGTGGGCTGAGCCTTGGGGTCCGGGCGGTGATGTCTCCTCGACAACGAAACTTGTGAAGTGATGGCATCGGAGACCAAAGCTTCGAGCTGCTGGGGACGCTTCCATGGAGCTCCGAGCTGGTAGCCACTGCTTCGCCAAGATCGCGCGCTCAAGATCGCAGCCCCATACAATCCTCAGGCCAGCACCACATCGACGGCTGAGGTGACTCCGAGAGGGCCATCGCCCGCGCCTCCGCCTGGATCACCACAGCCGCATACTGCGGATCCTCGTGTCAAGGGGCGGTCGATCCGTGCGACTCGCCGCTCGGCGCAAATGGACGGACCCGAGTCAAGATCGCGCCGACGCCAAAGCGGCACGTTGACCCGCCGCCATCGGCCATCGCCCGCCGCACGATTCCGTGACGTGCAGGATTCGCACTCCCGGCACGGGCTTCGAGCACCTCTTGGCAAGAGGTGCTCGAAGCCTGCATGATGACCACGAGTCAAGTGCTGCATGTGGACGTTGAAGCGGATCCACTTCAACGTGGGCCTCGAGTCGAGTCAAGTTAACTCGAACGTTTGGCCCGGCACGGGGGCCCGTTGAGTCAACGGTTAACGCTTGACATGCATCTAACGACGGATCTTCCGTCTCTCTGGTCGCACCGGCCTTTCAGCTCTGGCCGGGATGGACGGACGGTTGGGACGTCCTTGCGTAACGCCGGCTGCGGTTCAGTGAGCTGCAACATACGTACGTACAGTCTCTGCTGCTCTACAACTCAATACTACGAGGCGGACAACCGGTCAAGGGGGCTACACCGTATCAGAGACGTAGGATACGGCAACCAGCTCGCCACGTCTCACCGAACACGGCAAGTCTTGCCAGTCGTTCGAGCCTGCCGTCCTGCAGTCCGCTACTCGTCCTAGGACCGCGCACGACACCCGAGAGCTCGGCAATCGGCGGTGGATGGCCAGGAGCTTCCTCCGCTGCAGCTGAGGTCGCGCCGGCTTTTTCGAGATCACAGACGCCCAAGTTGAAGTCGACCATACAAACGCCGAGTGTTCGTCTACATGGTCCACTTTCTTATCCGCCAGCCATGCGCAAGGAGCGCAGCGTCCGCCAGGATGACGCGCTGCCGAGCTTCAGCTCCATGTTCCCAGCCGCAATCGATTCCGAGCCTCTGCCTCTCGATGCGTCCATGACGTTGGGGGGGTTGCCACCGCTCCACTCGACAGAGGCGACGACGGCCGAGATCGAGGCGGAGGGCGACTCGAGCGAGATCGCGACGGCCTTCGCCAGTCTGGACACGGAGGCCGGAGCGGGAGACGTCGACGAGCTGCCGCCCGAGTTCCGGTGCCGCTACCGCCGCGGCAAGTGCTCGCAGCCGCGAACGCTCAAGAAGAACGGGGCCATGCACAGCTACTGCGAGCACCACCGACTGCTCTCGGTCCGCAACCAGCGCGTGTTCGACCAGAAGCGCCGACGCCAGCGCGAGCTTGGGCGTGCGGGAGGGGGCCAGAGGCAGCAGCAAAGAGTCAAGGAGGAGCCCCGCACTGAAGCTCAGCAGTCCGGCAGCACTGAAGCTCAGCAGTCCGACCACCACACGGACGAGCGACCCAAGCGCAGACGCCGAACAGTGTAGCGGAAGCCACGCAACCTGGTCAAACCCACACGAGACCAGCAATGTCTTCTCACTGTCAACCGGCAAGACACTGTAAAGCGAGCTCAAGCAGGTACACGCGGCAGAATCGCATTCATTTACTTACTCTCACAGCGCGTTGCAGCTCGACTCGCACGCACTCCCCCGTCTCGACCATCCTAAACCAACCAGAACGGCTACAGTTATCATCGAGAGGGCGCGGAGGATACCTTGTCTGCAACGCGTCGACCTCTAGCTTAGTCGATGACGATGGACCACGGGTGCTCGCGGCGGCCGTACTGGATATCGGAGAGCTCCTTCCAGATGCGCTCGGCCAGCTTGCCGGCCTTGCCGTCCGTGCCGTCGAGCGGGATGGCCAGGTCCTCGTCCATGTAGTTGATGGTGGACACGGGCGAGACGACGGCGGCGGTGCCCGAGCCGAAGACCTCGAGGATGCGGCCTTCCTTGCTGGCCTTCTGCACCTGCTTCATGGTGATGTTGCCCTCGGTGACCTTGAACTCGTTCCACTCGCGCGTGAGGTGCAGGATGGAGTCGCGCGTGATGCCCGGCAGGATGTCTCCGCGCGTGAGCGGCGGCGTCACGAGCTCCTTCTCGCCCTGCTCGTTGATCCAGTGGATGAAGAGGTTCATCGTGCCCACCTCGGTGATCTCGTGGTCGGGGCCGAAGATCCACAGGTTCTGCGAGTAGCCCTGCTCGTGGGCGTCGTACTGCGGCAGGATGCCCGGCGCGTAGTTGGCACCGACCTTGTAGCCGCCGGTGCCGCCGGGCCACGCGCGGATGTAGCGGTCGTTGGCGCAGAGCTTCACGGGGTTGAACCCCTCCGGGTAGTACGGGCCCACGGGCGAGAGGATGATGAAGAGCTTGGCCTTCTCGCTGGCGCCGACGCCGATCGAGGCCTGCGTCGAGATGCCCGTGGGGCGGATGTACAGCGAGTAGCCCTCGCCCTGGGGCACCCAGTCCCGGTCGATGCGGATGAGCTCCGCGAGGCACTTGGTGAGCTCGTTCCCGTCGAACTCGGGCAGCAGCAGGCGGCGCATCGAGTTGTTGAGCCGCTTCATGTTCATGTCCGGGCGGAAGAGCCGGATGCGGCCGTCGGCGTCCACGTACGCCTTCATGCCCTCGAAGCACTCGAGCGCGTAGTGCAGCACGGCGCTGGCCGGGTCCATGGCCAGCGGGCCGTACGGGTGGATCACCGGGTTGCCCCAGCCCTTGCCCAGCTCCCAGTCCACCTCCAGCATGTGGTCCGTGAACGTCTTGCCGAACTTGAGCTGCTCCTTGGGGAGTTTCGCCTTGGGGCTGCGCGTGCGCTCCACCTGCAGGTTGGCCAGCTGGATGTCGGCGCCCGACGAGAACGCGGCGGCGCGTGGGGGCGCCACGCGGCTCAAGCTCTTGGCGCCGCGGGCGAGCATCACGGCGGAGTAGGGGGGGGGCAGGGGGAGGGGACACGCACTTGCGCTCGAGGCGTCAAATGGAGGAATGACGCTGGAAGTGGGCCGTCGGAGGCGGAGGCGCAACTTTTGCGAGAGGTGGTGACAGGAAGGAGGTGGATGGAGAATTAGACGAGGGGGATGCGCAAACACAGATTTGTGGGCCAGAAAGAGTGGGTGGACGGACACGCTTTTCGCGTAAGCGACTGAGATGGTAAGCTGTTTTTGCTTTTGCTGGGGTCATGGAGATACCGGTACTGTAGGCTGCAATGTCCCCCCATGCAACGATTCGGGAGTGCTGGGAGAAAGAAGGGGGCTGCTTCCCGTGTAGTGATAGAAGGCCGATCCTCTGCCAGGAGAAGGCACGGCTGGCCAGTCTCAGTGGTCGCAGCTGATTGCCGCTAGGTGAGCGAATACCGGTACACTGCAAGCAGTGGAAGGCTCAAGCGGATGGAAAGCGCCGCTCATAAGGGAGATGGAGGGGTGAATACATGCAGAAGTCACGATGCTGGACGATAGATACATGTAGCGCTCTTGGTGTCTTCTGCGGAGTCGGGGGTTTCACCTGTCAAGACTTCTTGACGGGCTACTCTCGCCCTCGACGCGATACGCGACTATGATGTCGCCGGACAAGAAAGTAATTCCTGTGATGAGTGCACACCAACCTCAGCCCAGTAAAAAAATCACCAACTGAATCCAAAATATGACGGATCGCTTGGTAACCACTGGCAGCTCTTCTCCCAGAGACTCGCCCAGCCCGCAAGTTTAGCTTGCGCTCCTCTAATCTTAGGCCAGGTTGTCTCTGCGAGCTGTACTGACACCGGCATGTCTGAGACAGACAAGACGCAAGAGGTTTCAGCTGCCAGCACCACCTCGCCACCTATTTCTGCCTTGGAGCTTTCAATAGCCTTGCGAGGCTGCAGCGGATATACGTGATGGCCAATTGACCCTGGCGGTTGGGAACACCTCGAGCCAACTCATTCAACGTTTTACCGGAGCCTTCTCGAGCAGCAAACGTCGATCACCTCAAGTGTCTCTCTCTGTCATGGGTGCCGCTTCGTCCATCGAGTGCACGCCGTACGATGAGGCCAAGTTCCTGCAGTCGAAGGCCATTATGGAGTCGGTCGCAGACGACGCGGAGAAGTTTGCCAAACTGAAGTCCATTTGGGCTGACGGTGTTCCGCCTGCCGCGGCCCCTGCTGCTAATGCCCACACAAAGAGCGTCAAGGATCTTCCGACTGCCGACATCGCCGCTGCTCACGAGGTCAATCACCAGGAAGCCCACAAGGAAGGTGATCACCAGCACAACGAGGGTGAACACCACCACCACGATCATGCTCACAAGGAAGGTGACCACCACCACCACGATCATGCTCACAAGGATGGCGACCACCACAAGGATGGCGATCACCACAGCGATCACCACAAGGAAGAGCACCATGACCACAAAAAGGAGGAAGTGCATGCACACAAGGACGAAGCACATGCACACAAGGACGAAGCACATGCACACAAGGACGAGGCACACAAGGGCGAGGCGCACACCCCGAAGGAAGACGGTCACGTGGAGGCACCGAAAGAGGTTCCCAAGGTCCCCTCTGCCTCGGCGTCCACGAGCAAGCTGCCCTCTGCTCCCTCGGAGCACCACGATGACAAGCTTTCGAAGGAAGCATAACAAAATGGTCTGCCTGTAGCAGATGCACCACGCTACTAGAATTTATCAATAGCGGGCTCGAAATGCTCCAGGTCGAGCTTGAAGAGATGAACTTGCTTAAAGAAAGTCTGTGCACCTGAAATGACAGTGAAGAATTTAAATATACCCTGAATTGACACTAACCTTTTCTGTACCAAACGTTTAAAATGCATCGAAACAATTTGATGTGATGCAGATGAAATGGATACTTTGCCAGGGTATTGAAGTTTTTGAGCTTTCTTGTGGACACCGGGGGACGCCAACGGATCAGAAGAACCTTCAACATCGATTAAATCAAATTTGGAGGCAGGGCTACACGTCTAGTATATACGATAGAAGCTCCGGTGACTGCTGTCGCAATGAGATGGAAAACATGGCCGCCATCACCGATCCGATCAACCACGTGATCGACACGGCGAGGTGGAAGGCCAGAGCGTGTGATGCAACGGAGCTCGCATCCAATTCATGCACCACGCGACGCAATGCCACATCAACGTAGATTGCAAGTGCAGCAGCCACGATGTGCACGAGAATGTGTCGGTAAATGCGCAGAATGCTCAGCTTGCACACGCCAAGTTGATCTTGGCGCTGCTCGACCTTGGTCACTAAAGCCTCGCGCTGTGCTTGAAGTCCAAACTCTCCACGCTCAGCAAGATCGAGGACGTCTTCTGAAACTTCGTCGCGTGACGTCCGTTGTCGCTCAAGGCGCGTTTCGGAAAATCGTCCGGCTGCAGCCCCGACACTGTACGCACAGTAAATGAACCAGAGTGATAGCGCCAACAGCAGAACAGACAGATCCGTGTGGGTCGACATGACGAGCTCCTGATTCCCAAGCATTACCGCCTTCTGCACGTAGTAAAACGTGTGAAGTGCTGCACCACCAATAGCGCAGAGCAGCGTTGTTAAAGCGATAGAGGGCAAAATGAAGACCACACGCCGGATGAAGTTGGTGCCACTAGTTGGGAAAGCAAAGAGCAGTAACTGGAATGTCACGCCTCGAAAGAGGTTGAATGTGGTCTTGGCAGCGAGCGAAATGAGAAGCTGCACTGGATTTGGGTAGTTTGTGTGAATGGCGAATGGATCGATGTCCAGGGCTAGTTCGTCGAAGCTGAATGACTTGTCGTTCAGCAGACAGTAAACGTCAAATCGGTTCAACAGCGACGCATAATCTACAAGTGTCATGAACGTCACGAAGAGAGTCCAGCCCATAGCGACTGCCAAGTGGCGTCGCATTACACGTTCTTGTTGATACTCCTTGAGGTCAATGAAACTAAACTCAGCAACAATACATCGTACACCGTTAAGGGGCATTCAGTTGCGACTAATACTTTTGTGAACGTACTCATCTTGCAGTGCTGACAACTTTGAGCGCAGGCATCGAAGTACCAACACAGTACAGCACGCCGTCAAGGCAGCTTTAGATACCAATAAAGCCATAAGCCATGCACGATCAGTTGCCATAACGTTTGAAGGAATTAACAAATATGACGAGGAATTCGAGGCGGACTCATTGTGCACTGTGGACTGTTGGCATAGCTCCCAGTTAACCTTTTGGCTTGAATACGTTTCGATCATGATTTCTTGGTTCTGGAGCGTGTCGGGCGCTATATCGCCATGTAAGGTCAGCATTTCGTCAATTTCAACCATTAAACCAAAGAAAAACCAGGCGTAGATTAGTAATTCAGCCACAAGGTTGCAGTAGTAGCCTAGGAGCTCTAGCCACGTGCTACTTAGTGGAGCTGTAAACGCAGGTTTTCCACCAACCATTAGCGCATGCGTGCAAACCTCTGCGAAAACGTCATTATTGCCTCCATTGATACGCACCGCTACCTTTTCATCGCGATGAATCCAGGCGACTTCACCATCTAGTTTGGATACTTCTTTGCACGGGCCTTCAACGATCATTTCTACTTCAGTTCCAATCCGTAGGCGGCGCAGCGAAAGTCGAACTCGACCACAAGGTACATTCTTTTCTTTTCGGCCGTCTTCATATCGGATTGTGTAGGTCTTCTCGAGGTCATTCGAGCTAACAATTGTTCCAAGAAATACCTTCGCCCCACTCGACACTTCCACAGCGCTGCCAATCTTAAACATGCCAGCAGGGAGCTGGACAGTTGGTAGCGAAAGACCGTCCATCACACCATCTAGCATTCCACTGAACGGCATCCGAAAAAATCGAGCTTGAATATCAGAATTCTTTACTTCCTCGCGCTTACTGTCGCCGTTCGGTCCAAAATACTCTACAATGCAGCAAGCATTCGACTTTGCTTTCATGATTACACCATCTTTCCACACGGCACGGCCCGTGTCCTTGTCAATACGACGAAAGCGCACATTCATCCCTCTTCGGAGAATCGGCGAGGAGAATAGAGAGAAACTTGGAAGCCCCGGTAAGCCGTTCCAGCTTGGAAGGGAGTAGTCGAGCCATGGTACAGCTCGCAACTTTCCTACCGAAAGTTGCTTCAGCATAGTTCCATCTAGCAGGTCCTCAACATCGTACAATGCCTTGCCGGTGCTCTTGGAAACCTTTAAAATAATGCCTTTGCGCTCCGTGCCATCCTTAGTGCGATAGTAGACATGCGTATTCAACTGAAATGGCACGAAATTTCGGTTCGTCCCACCAAACAAACGGCCAAATGCTGTAGTGGGCCGAACAACGTCCAGAGGAATTCGCTTTGACACTTTTTCAGCATCGCTTTCATGTTCAATATCACACATTCGCTGCTCCCTGTTTAGCATTTTAATCCGACCACGCCGAATACGCCCGCTTTTGTCTTCAAACTCAACCAATTGGTTCATACGCAATTGAGAAAACCCATTCCGGGCTTGGAAGCGTCCTTGGGGTCTATGAACAACGCTGTCATCGCTATCATCCTTGCTAGTCACCAACTCGCGTTTGCCCTTAGAGACTCTTGGTTGTGTTTTTCTTTTGCGCATTGCGCGCTTCTCGCTTCCACTGTCATCTTCGCTTTCGTTTTCGTTATCGTCAGCTTTCTTTTTCCCTTTGCTTGGCGATTTGCTACCACTGCGTTTACGAATATCTCGCCGCTCTATACTTTTTGCCACTTCTTCTTCATCACCGTCCACTGCAATATCATATCGGTCATTGCTGCGTACTCTGCATATATGACCGTCGCACCACTCACCCTTTTCGTTCTTGAACTGTACGGTTGTATCAATTTCAAGTTCTGCGTTGTCGGCTCCTCTCTTGTCTTCGTCATTTTCATCCCCCTCTTGCCGTTTTCGCGTTTTGGCTTTGCTTTCTCCTCTATCAAGGCTCTGCACCCGAGCTTTTGGTACATTTTTCTCAACTTTACCAGTTTCTTCGTACTGCACAGTATAGCCACCATTGCGATGCTGCCGAACGATGGTCGCTTCTTGATTTTCGCCGTCCTCACCACGTACACGGACAGCTGTCCCCTCCTTGAATGATGCCTTGCGATCTTTCTCACTGCCATCACCATCCGAGCCCATGACTCGCCTTTCGTTTCACGCAGCAACGTGTGTGTTACTGATATTGGCTGATGAAAGCGCTGGGGTATTGCAACAACGGTCGCATACCGGTTGTCTAATCCCGCACTCGACAACCTCAATGCCACTATTTTGGTTGCTCACAACCGCCAGCAACGACTTCAGTCAAAATAGTCCACTCTACTATTGCTCCTTGTGCTCAGGACTTCGCTCGAGTGTCACGTCATTACCAAAGTTCTTGAGTTGCTGCCTATCTCTGGTGAGAGAATGGGAGGACTTCCATCTCACGACCTGCTTAGTCACCCCGCCGAGGGAGAGCCTGCCTCCGACACAGACTATCGTGGATCTCTCCGAATGCTAACTGGTATGCTCACACGGCAGCACGCTGCGAAGAAACATCGCGGGAAGTTGCTTCTACTTGGGCTCGATGGGGCTGGGAAATCAACACTCGTGAATCACCTCTCGCGGATATCAGTTGGAGACGATTTGATCCTTTACACCGCCAAGGGCCTCGAGTTGCCTTCCTACTTGTTTCCAGATCCGACTCGAACGCTACAGACTGCAACCTATCGCGTCGAAGCAAACGATAAATACTTGCAGCTCGTCGATCCTCCGGGTCGGTGTACGTCTCGAGCAAAATGGTACAGTGCAACCGGTGATTACTCTACGTTTGGTGGAAGCAGCAATAACCTCAATAATCTCGCTCCAACCGCAGTCGCGAGCACCTTCCAAACAGTGCTCCCAATTATCGCCGTGCTGTTTGTCATCGATGCGTCAGACTCTGTTCGATTCCCCATTGTCGCCACAGAGCTTATCCGCTTTTTGAAGCACAAGTCTCAGAACAAGGTTTTCGTTAACACACAGCTTTTCATCGTGCTCAACAAGATTGACCACTTCTTACCACCATTGCCCATCGCAACGCCAGAAGAGCCTCAATCCAAAGAGTATCAGCAGCTCCTCAGCAATCGCAAGCAACAACAGCGATCCGCAATGCGCGAAGCTCGCCGAGAACTTCGAAAATGCCTCGATTACGAGTTGAAAATGGACCAACGACGCCACCCCGCCAACTCCAGAGACTCATCCCCAGCACCTTCCGCCTCCTCGTATAAGTCAAAAGCTCACTTGTTCGCAGCACCCGCCGCAGTGGCTGCCGAACTCGGATTCTCCAACCACCAACCGAGACGGAACAGCCACTCTGCTGAAGCTTCAGCTGCTCATATCTCCGCTGTGTCGTCCATCTTCACAAATGTCGTCGAGTGCTGCGCTCAAGACCGAGACAGCGTCCGAGCGCTTCGCAGCTGGATCAACGAAGAGCTCAAGAAGTATTCTCCAATTTAATAAATGAACGAACTTCACTGAGTTGCCTTTTGAATGTAATTTATTCATCATCTGATTCGTCATAATCGTCATCTTCTTCTTCTTGGGGAAGTTTCTTGTTCTTGTATTGTTTAGTCTTCTCCTCCTCTTTTGCCAATTCCTCTTCTAAAGCACGCAGCAGCTCCATCTCGGCGTCGGAAGGCGTCGAAGCGGGCTTCTTGATTGGAGCAGGGCTCAGACGAGCACGTTTAGGAGACGCATCCTTGCGATGGGCCTTCAGCTTGTTCGCAGGCGCATCCGGAGATGTTCGCTTCTTGTCGTCCATTTGAATTTTTCTGAGCTGCTATTGGCTGGATAAAATGGCTACACTAAGTGAAAGAAAATGTCGAGAATTCCGTCACCTGCATCATCTTATAGCCTTAAGGGTATTAATACTGTAGCCTTCAAGCATACTTCACGGACGAGAAGTGTGATGTTCCCTTTTGACAGATTTGACACCAGTTTTAGTTAAGCTTACCGGTAGTTTTTGTTGAGGTTCATTGCTGGCATAAGCCCTAGCGAGCCACTTACTGGTATTCAATTAGCGACTGCATTGCTCTGACAAACCCAACCCAAGACGCAGGGATTAGCCCAGCCTGTCGAGGGTATTATCGAGACGTCACGTGACATAATGCCGTCGGCATTATGCCGAGGCTATTCGTGTTAACTCCCCACCAGATTGCTATACTGGACTTAGCAGAGGGTCAAGTTGAGGTGAGAATCAGTAGCAGCGGCGCGGTCCCACTTAAATAGTGGCTTTCGCGTGGCCAAATAGGTGAGATCTTCCAGCTCCCACCGTCCTACGAATTTGCGACCGCGTTTGAGCAAAAGAAACAAGAATGCACAGGATGAGCACAGGAAGGGCGATTTTTCCTGGCCACTATGCTTTTGCTGACTCCGTGAGCGATCTCGTTGTCCCCCGCCCACATGCCGTCGATTATGAAGAGCGAGGGGATGAAGTCCTCTCTTGTCTGCGCCGCTACATGCGTTCTTCGTCCCCAGCCCATTTTAAACTTTTCTTTTCTTCAAGTACCCGGTTGAAACTGTGAAAACAATTGACACTGGCAGAACAACTAGCCGCTGGTGGGTCCTCGAGCGTGCGGCTGTGGTGTGATCAACTTGACCACCAAGAGACGCGATGACCCTCTCGGAGTCACCTCAGCCGTCGATGTGGTGCTGGCCTGAGGATTGTATGGGGCTGCGATCTTGAGCGCGCGATCTTGGCGAAGCAGTGGCTACCAGCTCGGAGCTCCATGGAAGCGTCCCCAGCAGCTCGAAGCTTTGGTCTCCGATGCCATCACTTCACAAGTTTCGTTGTCGAGGAGACATCACCGCCCGGACCCCAAGGCTCAGCCCACTAGTCACTGAGTGTGCTGCCCCGACCCAGTGGGTCCTGCCACCATGAAGTCCCCGACTAGCTACGGCAGCGAGAATGAGGAGACGCGCTTCATCCGGCGCGTCGCGGCGCCCGACCGCCCCAGCAACAAGCGGCGCCAGAAG
>BSXT01005498.1:0-12940 GCA_030267785.1 Phytophthora fragariaefolia
ATCAACTCTGTTTATTTTTGGGACGGAGGCGGCGGCCATCCGTCTTCTTGTGAACCACTCAAATCTAAGTCGATATCTGATTGGCTGAAAGGGGTCTGGCTCCCCACTTTCATCCAATCCGGTAATAACAACGGGGCACACGCTAGCCGTGTGCCCGTACCTACTTTTGTGTATGTATCCATATGTAACCTACCTACTTATGTAACTCTCTGTATCAGCCCGTTACAGTTCGTATACTGAAGAAGTAGCCAACGAGCTGTTTCTTTACAGTGCAATTGTACATCTGTAGTGTTTAATCGGTCATCTCACCTTTGCAGGCATCTAATCATAATCGCTGACGATCGCTGCTGCGATCACCATACTGCACTATTAATATATTATATTACTAGTAGTGGCTAACGGCTGTGTGCATGGCTATTAGCGCTAATACGGTAACGTAACGTCAAGCATCGTTGTCAAAGACCCTGGTGTCTCCGTTGTCGACGATGCCAATACAACGCTGCGCACACTTACAAAATGGACTCAGTTACGAAGTCTAAGAACGTTGTTGTTGAGAAGTTCAGCATCGGAGTCAAAATGCTGCACCAGACACAACAACGAGAAAGCTGGACTGGTGCAGTCCAGAGTACGGATGTGGCAACCCAGGTGTCGGTTCAACCGACACCTCGGTCGTGTTACAGCTTGTGTACTATTCGCTCGAGGTGGCTACAGCCACCTCTATACCCAGGGTGTATGGCTGGGAAATCGTACCGCGCAGTCGACTCTATGACCTCCAGTATGGATGTATGCAGGGCGGCCGGTCTCATCTGAGCTCATCCTCGGCGCCATGTGCTTTGCTTGCCCGTTCCCCTCAAATCTGAAGCGGAGTGGACAGCACTGCTGTCCACTCTGCTGTCACAGCACAGTGCTGAGCACACGCTGCTTTGCTCGATCCATCCAACTTGGATTCCAACCTGACGATCACCGATCCGCGCCTATCTCCCGCATCAAGAGTCTCAGCACTAAAAAATTCGCCGCGCGGCAGAAGCAAGAACTTCCTAAGCTGAACCAACGAACAAATCCGCCAATAGCGTCATGTCGGACTCGATGCACGCTTCGGACATCGAAGCCGCGCGACTGCTCACTGGCTCCAGAACTTCGGTGTCAGCACCTGTGTCACGAAGGTTGTTGGTATGCATGCCAATGCTCGTCATAGCAGCGATAACCACCATGGTGGGCATGACGGTCATCATCGGGGCTGGCGGTGTCGACTTTGGCTCGGACAACAGCGTCAACTCCGCCACCTTCCTGGCCGCCGACGTCGCAGTCAATGTGTCACACCCCGACTCGCAATGGAACCAGCCCGGTGACAAGTTTGACGAGACTGTAGGACGCGACCGAGGTGTCGTGACCTGCATGCACGACGGAGTGGTGCCATTGGGGCTCTCCCTCGTCCGCGAGCTCCGCTGCCTTGGCAATCGCGAGCTCATTCAGGTGTACCATTGTGGACAGGAAGAACTGTCCAACTCCTCTAAGAGTCTGCTGCTTGGCGCCGATGATCGATTGGAGCTGGTGGACGTGTGCTCGGACCTTGTCCAGCGTGGCGTGCTCAAGAGGGAGATGGCTAAGCAGTTCCGGAGCTGGTGGATTAAGCCGCTCGCCATGTACCACACCGATGTGCGTCATGTCATGTTGGTAGACGTGGACGATATTTTCGTGAAAAATCCCGCTGTCCTCCGTGATTTGGAAGGCTACACGAGCACGGGCACGACCTTCTTCTATGATCGCGTCGTAAAGAATTGCAGGAAGTTCATGAGCGGCATGGATGGCAGCATGCAATACATGGACAAACTCATTTCGACGTTTGACTACAAGCGATTCAACATTTCGGGAGAGGCCAAGCCGTCCGAAAACGCGTTAAAGTCGTTCGCCTATAACAATAACACTTGCCACGAAATGGATTCGTCGCTTGTGTTAGTGGACAAGGAACGTGTGGGTCAAGCTGCAATGGATGTGATGCTCTGGTTCATCACTAAAGAGCGCTTCCGATACCACTTTTCTTTCGGTGACAAGGTAAGCAGCTTCTCTTTTCGCTTTTCATGCTGCGCAGATTTTAACGGATTTGTGTTGTTGCAGGAAACGTTCTGGTTGAGTATGGAGGTGGCTCATGTGCCGTACTTCTTCTCACCGTGGGGCGTCAGCGTGGTGTCATCATCGCCCAACAAGGACATGGAGGAGCATCCTGAAACTCTTTGTGGTAGCATCCTCCAGTACATGCCGATTGATGACAATAACCCTGAAATGCTATACGTGAACGGCAAGGCGCTCGTGGACCCGTATCCTTCAGGAGTTGAAGGTGTTGCTACCGCTCGTCGGCAAAATCTGTACAACACATTCCCCACGCACATGGTGCCGCGACAGAAGCGAACACCGGCCAAGCCTTCCCGCCAGCATTTTACCATCGAGTGCATGATTGGGCTTGGCCCAACGCCGCTGCCGAATTTGTTCGCGAGTGCCTTGATGCGCCGTCGACTGCACTTCTTGGGCGTAACTACGGGTGTGCTAGGCTCACTGCGCCATTGCGAGTCGTATTCGCACAACTTCTAAGTAACGATTGATGTATGAGGTTAGCTGTCGAGACCAATGTTATCAAATTCAGTCAACTTGTACCAATATCATGTCAACAAAATGGAGGATTGTTACTGCTTGCTGGTATTATTATGAAAGTGCAGGGCCCTGGCTCACAAACCTCCCAAATGTCGCCTGGACGGCTTGTATTGCCAGCTAGTACTGGAAACTAGCCGAAATTGGCGGATGTGATAGTTTTCTTTCTGCTACGCTTACAGCTCCAACTTGGCCCCTTCTGGGTTCGCGAAGGCGGCCTCGGCCTCTTTGCGAGCATTCTCCAACAAGTTCTACACGCATAAAGAGCAATCAAAGTCAGCAACACCGTACGTAACCAGCCGAAGCACAGTGCCATCATACCCTGCGCGATTCGGGCTCAATAACCTTCTTGACCTTGACCTTTTTTTCCGGGCCTGCCGCAGTGTCAGTGGTTTGACTTCCTTGGTTGCTTGAAGCTTTCGCCGCTTCCGCCTTGTCAGGAACTGCTGCATCTTTCGCCAACTCCAGCGCTGCAGAGAATCCTGCCTGGCACGCCTGTTGTCGCTCCATTGGCGGGGCACCCTTTAGCGAATTGCAGGCATCCAGCCGCTTCGCCTTCATGTATCCGACGTCCGGGTACTCGTTGCAGTAGCCTTCGCATCCTTCAGACTTGCCTTTGTTGAAGCCCTGGCCGCAGTGGTTGAACAGGTCCGGGCGCGGAAGTTTCTCGCGCCACTTCTGGCACGCCTCCTCGCGGAGATGCACGAGCTGCGACTGGCAATCCGACATGCACGAGGATGCCACGGGCTCCGTCATCGCGGTGGTGACTACCACGAGGGGCACAAGCACTGTCCATGACGTCTTCATAGTGATTCGCTGCTGATTTGTGTCTGCTTGGCTTGAGAGTGAAAAAGCGCTACTGAGACTCGCAACGGACATCCTGCCTGGATCCGCCCACGGATCGCGCCCGCTCGCTCGCTCACCGACCTTTCATCGTCGCGATCTAATGTGCGCCACTCTGCCGCGACATCTCTAGAGCTTCTACACAATGGTGGATGCAACGTGCGCCTTGGTGTCGTGCAGCACCCACTGATCGAGCGTGTGGTAGATCTGGTCCATGGAGGGGCGGCGCAACGGATGCACCTCGAAGCACTGCTCCATGAGTTGCCAGTGTGCATGGGGCATCGAGGTCGGGATGGGGACGTGGTGACCTTCCAGGATCAGCGCGGCCGCATCTCGAGACGACAAATTCGGGAACGGGGGCTGGCCACTGAAAATCTCATACAGCAGGACGCCGAACATGTACGAGTCGGAGTACGTTGAGAACAGGTGTGGCGGCGTGATTGACTCGGGTGCCATCCACTTGAGCGGGCCGAATCCGTGGCGGTCGTCGTCAAACAAGAAGCCGTCCATGCTCCCATGACCAGAACTTCGAAGCCGACGAGAAAGCCCGAAATCGCACACTTTCACGCGAAATTCGGCATCCACCAAACAGTTGCGCGCAGCGATATCGCGATGCAAGAAATTGCCCTGATGAATGTTCGCCAGCCCGTGGGCAGCGTCCCGCGCCATGACAGTTCGTGAAAATATACTGACGGAGCTTGGTTCAGCCCCGGCGTTAATGCCCAATACGTCCTCCACACTGCCATTCGGGAGGTACTCTGTTACCAGAGATATCCCTCGCGATTCGCCATCATCAATACTCGATCCGGAGCTACTCACACCTAGCAGCTCAACCACGTGAGGGTGCTTACCCAGCAAATTCATTACAGTCGCTTCGTGTCGGAACTCGGCAACGGCGTCAGAACTACGATACAAATCTTGACTTATCATTTTGACAACAACGTCTTGTGAAGTGCTTTTCCATCGTGCCAGCACAGCATCGCCGAACGCGCCGCGGCCAATTGGTCGGATGAGCTCTAAATCGTCCCCTGGAATGTCTAGAACGTTTGGCGTGACATGCTCCATATGGGCGTCCAGTAGAGTCAGATCGGACGATTTTGTTATTCCAGCCGCTGCGGTACTATAAATTTGTGTAGACACAGCTTGAAGGCGAATGTAGAGCAACGATACCTTCGTCCCTGCAATGAATTTAGCAATGCAGAGGTCATCTCCTTCTTCGTCTTTAACCTCTGATTGTGTTGAAGTGCGGAACAAGTCAAAAGAGACTCCTATTACATCTCCGTGCCACCTAAATGACTTGCAGTTCTCACCTTTGATACCAAAACGTGTGTTAGGCTCAATTGACACGGTAACAAGCGTCCCTCTCTGAATGCGCAGCGGCTGTACACGCTGTCCACATTCTAGTTCATTGTGTTCGAGCGCAGCCTCCAGCATTATCTCCCGCTGCTGCTTCAAATATGCCCAAATATCAATTCGGAAGAAATCACACAACGCGACTTGTGCTGGCCCAAAGGCACTAAAATGCACTGCGTCGTGTGACGCATATTTCTCATACCCAAATTCTTCCTGGTTGCTTCGATCATTAGCTGCCATTGATCGACTTCGCTGTTTGAATACGTTTTCGTAAATAGTGTGCTCAGCGCTAGCGTTTGTATCATTTTCGGTATCGGTGGTAGGCCCGTGCTGTAGCGAGCGAACAACTTCTCTTTGAAGTCTTCGAGCATCATCAGCGCCATCAGCACTCGACACCGACGTTCTTGCTTTATCCTTTGGGAGCGGCATAAACTCCCCTTCACTGTATTTGTCTTGTAGCCACTCTCCGTCAACTTCGAAATTGTCATATAGTACCGATTTCGGGCTGGTGTAGAACGATGGAAATTCGTAGTCAAAGTCATCGTAGGTTCTCCAGCTCTTTGAATCGAGATCTTCTTGCAGATTGTACTCGGCAGGAAACGTATAGAACTGTCTTCGTTGTTCTCTGTCCTCGCCATCAATTTGAGGTAGAAGCGAATGGCCTGCCGGTACAGGAACGGGTAGAGGCCCTCGCCGAAGCACACCGCTCGAAACATACAGCCTTGATCTAGTATAGACACGGCGAGTTGATCTCTGAAATAACGATCGTCGTATTTGTTAGAAAATCTTCTCCAATGTACACCACAATCGTAAAAATATGTTCCATCTGACGATTCTTACCCGATTGCGTTGACGGGTGGCTTCTGCCTCCTCTTCTTCCTCTGTATGTTTAACCTTTGGAGCTTCATCTCCACGCCTTAGCCAATCCATCATGCAAAGTGCTGCCAACTTCCACAGCAACGAACTGTACAACGCATATCGCGCCTCCGAAGATATCAATGATCCATCTAACTTGTTTGTATTGTGAAGAAAGTCGACTTGGCGCAACCATTTGCGCATCAAAAGCTCTTGCACGCTGAGCTTCATCGCTACAGGCAAATTCACACTTCACGTAAGCATCAGTGTAGACGATTGCACTGAACAGTGCCATAGCTTCCATGGACATACTTAAGCAGTCAAGAAGCAACTCGCGGCATGGGACTGAAACGTGGCTCAGCTGCTCTTCGATTGCTCCTTCCACGTAGCGAATGTCAACCTCGCTTTTGGGAGACCACGGCATCAAAGCGATCTGAAACATGAGCATACCGATCGCCGCTCTTAAGTTCGCACCGCAACATCCACCGTGAGTTTTGCTATCGTATAAACCGCAATCCGACTTGAAAGCAATACTTACACGTCTGCGTCTCGATTTTTCTTAGTTGCAGGCACGAGAATGCACCCGCTCAGGATCAAGTCGAGGTGAAGCAAGAGCGTTACGTGCTCGTTCTCCATCTACAGCGAATCGTAGTCATGCAAATCCGTTGATAACAGCTTCAACATCACTAGCCACCGCATAGGTACTAACCACCAGGTCGTAGTGCACCAACTCGCCCGCTAAGCTCAGCTCGTGCCTGTGCAAGAAGTGCACGAGCGCCGCGACCTGGAACATCACTCGTCGCAGTTTATCCTCGGTAAAACCCTTCGGCTCCCCAAATGCGTCTTTCAACGCTGTCCATTGCGACCGCAGCTCCTGTACCAGCACCCAACTATTGCCAGCATCGTAGATGTGCAGCAGCCTCTGGAAGGCTGCCGGCTGCCTCTCCAGCGTCGCCACTACGCGTCCCAAGAACTCCAACTGCCTAAAAAATCACGCTTGCATCAGCAAAGAAAAGCAGACCAAGTCCCTAAATCCATTGCAAAAGACGTCCCCACCACTCCGTCACCGACGCCTTGTGCAGATTCGTGAGCAGCACCCGGTTCTTGTGCCCGGAGCGCAGCAGGTCGGTTGCGACCACCGAATGCCACCTCTGCAGCACCCGCGAGTGCACGGGCGACTCATAAAGTCGTAAATAGGCAAACCGATGGGCTGGGAAGCGCTGGAATGGGGCGACCAGCGGCGGAATTGGGTCCGAGAGCGACTGTATCATAGCGGAGCACGTTTTCCGGCGTCTCTCGGGCTGCAGAGCGGCTAGAGACGGCGCGATTGCGGCGTTACGCGTGGAAGCGCACGGGCGAGAGTGCAGAGGGGGCGGCAGCACGCCCAGGAGCCCCGTGTGCCACCGCAGAGACGCGTCCGCGGCGCCCGAGGCCGACGTCGCCATCACCGGCGAGGTCAGATCGCGGAATGATGGTAGATGTGGGGGCTCGATTTTTGACGAATAGGAGCGCGTTGTGGAAGCTGTACCGTATTACAGTACTCAGAGGGGATAACGGACGGTATTTCAGTACGTGGTGGAAAAATACCGCCCCGCGTGACGATCTTGCGTTAGTCGATGCCAGTGAACCTACACTTGGCGGCTGGGCTGGGCGGCGCGTTCGTGGCGTGAATATACATGTACAGCCGACTTGTCCGATGAGGGGTCTCTGATGTGTCACCTCTGGGCTGGCCACTTGCCAGCTGATGGCCGGCCATCCCAGAGCGACAGTGGATTTTTCCGCCCCCCAACCGCCCGAGTGAAGCTTTCCAGCCGCTTGATATCCATACTGTGCACATATCCCATCTGGCAGCTCCACTCGCGCTCCGTCCGGCCCAGAGCGCGAGTGGGCCGGAGTCCGGCCCCAATTTTCTCCGTTTTGGGCGCCGCCATGTGACACAACCTCGCCCCGTCTCTGCATCGCTTCCCCAAAACGCCCCTGGTACACGTCGGTTCATTGCCCATTCTGCGCGAGGCGGCGCCGACCCCGACGCGCCACTAAGTCAGTAAGTTCCAAGGAGCGGTACCAGGCAGGCACTCGCCATGAAGGCGCTGCGGGCGGCCGTGTCCGGCTCGCGCGTGCGCTTCATGCAGGACGGGTTCGACCTGGACCTGACGTACATCACGCCCAAGCTCGTGGCCATGGGGTACCCGGCGTCGGGCGTGGAGAAGACGTACCGCAACGACATCAACGAGGTGGCGGCGCTGCTGAACTCGCGGCACCCGGACGCCTACCGCGTGTACAACCTGAGCGAGCGCGCGTACGACTACGCCAAGTTCGAGGGCCGCGTGCGCGAGTGCGGCTTCCCGGACCACCACCCGCCGCCGCTGCAGCTGCTGCTGGACATCATGAACGACATGGTCGAGTGGGTGGCCAAGAGCCCCAAGCACGTGGTGGTGGTGCACTGCCTCGCCGGCAAGGGCCGCACGGGCGTCGTGTGCTCGTGCTACCTGCTGCTCACGGGCTACTACGGCAGC
Source organism: Phytophthora fragariaefolia (assembly GCA_030267785.1). Taxonomy (NCBI): domain Eukaryota; phylum Oomycota; class Peronosporomycetes; order Peronosporales; family Peronosporaceae; genus Phytophthora; species Phytophthora fragariaefolia. Next base: position 8,211 of record BSXT01005498.1, read on the forward strand.
GTCTTCAAGCTGCGCAAGGAGCGCGAGCTGCGCGAGCTCGCCAACTCGAGCATCCGCGACTTCTGGAACGCCCGCGGCCAGGGCGTGCGCTTCCCGAGCCAGGCGCTCTACATCTACTACTTCATCAAGGTGCTGCGCCGCCTGGGGCGCATGCCCTCGCAGATCCCGCCGCTGCGCCCCGCCAAGAAGATGTTCCTGCGCAGCATCGTGCTGCACGGCGTGCCCGACTTCGAGGCGCCGCCGCGGGGCGGCTGCACGCCCTTCCTGCAGGTGCTGCCCGCCCCCTCGCAGCACCACCAGACGCACCTGCTCTATAACAGCTCGTGGCAGAGACCCAAGTTCGAGACGTACATGGCAGACCCCAACGGATCCATCACGTTTGAGGTGAGGGCGTTCTTGCGTTTAGGGGCGGGGTGGAGAGAGGAGACTCACTGATGGGGGAACGTGCTGCAGGTCAATGCGGAGGTGCAGGGCGACGTGCTGGTGAGGTGCTTCCACGCCAACACGACCAACATTCTGGGCAAGCACATGGTCAAGATGTTCCACTTCACCTTCAACACCGACTTCTTCCACAATTATGTAAGTCTTACCACGGTGGATTACTGGATTGATGGAGGCTAATCTCCGCGCTTGTGTCGTGTGGATCAACAGAGCAACTTGTACAGACTCCCGAAGGTCGAAGTGGATGAGGCCACCGGGAACCAGAGGTACCCGGACAACTTCCAGGTGGTCTGTCACGTGGAGATGCTGGACTCGAATGGGAATCCGTTTCCACCGAAATCTGGATCGTCGTCGTCAATTTTACAGTCTGGAAGCAGCAGCAGTATTCGTGATGATGAGGTGGAGCAAGCCAGGACGATACGGCCGCATTCTGCGCCGCAACAGCGCCGAATGACGGTGCCGTCTCACCAGCCCTACTATGATAAGGCCCAGCCTCAGGGTTCTTGGCGTCCAGAGGAAGCAACGCCAACTATGCAGGGTTGGCTGTACAAACAGGGTGGTTTTGTTAAGAACTGGAAAAAGCGATGGTTTGTAGCACGTGAAGGCAAGATGATGTACTATCATGGAATGTCAGACGCCACCCCGCTAGGCGTTGTGAATTTGCGGCGAGTGACTGTTGAAATTTGTGAATCCCACGAAGTGAATGCACGAAACAAGTGCTTGCACTTTTTTAAGGTGGTCCCCCCAAGTGCTGGTCAGCGTACGTACTTCTTCGGTGCCGAAACCGAACAGGATTTAGTCGGCTGGATTCGCGTGCTCGGTGCTCAGTCCGCCTATGGTATCGTAAATGGTGGGCTATCGCGGCGGCCCTCAATGACTCGTAACAATACGTTTGCTACACGCTCATCATACCAACAAGAATACCAGACGCGTAATCGCGTCCCGGAACGTATCCGTCCGAGTAGCGATGGAAGCCGGAGCTACCACGTGAACGACACAAGGGCATCGCTACCGTCTATGACTGCCTCTGCGCCTGCGTCCGCCTTTAGTACGCTTCACGATGCCCATCCGTCGCTGCAGTTGAACGAAACAGAGCTTGCGTTTCGTCTTCCAAGTGAAGATAGCACACGGCCAGAGCCGTCAGAAGCGGCTCCATTTAGCTCCAACAGTTCTGGAAGACGTGAAAGCATGCCGAGTGATGTCACGGGAGCTGCACAGCGTGCACTTGAATTGCGTTCACTATCTTTTACGGATTATGACGAAGGGGAAGGAGATCGACTGTCATCTACGTCTGCCATATCTCAGTGTATACCAGCAGAGCCTGTGGCAGATTTAACGAATACGCTATCTGCCCGAGAACAAGAATCGCTCTTACAAGAGGTCAACGGATTCGAGACCGGTATTTACATTTATTCGGCGGACGAGTTACTGGAAGCTGCGCAGCTGCAGAAATATATGCGTGAGACTCGCGGGGAAAGCACCCGCACGGGGGACGATCCTGACCCTGACCCGGATCCCGCGCTTTCAGCTGCATACGGCCTAAAGGATTCTCCTCCGGGTACATTGAGCCGCCAGCTCCACCAATATATGGTGCAAAAGCGCCTGGACGAAGCTGAGCAATTGCTGACTGAGCTTGTGCTAACAAAATTTCCGTCACTTATTGATGCCATGGACCACGACCCACTAGCTTTTACTCAGCTGATCGCTGGTGGAGACATTTCCCTAGCTAGCCACAGACTGCATGAGCAAGAAGACATGGGCCCATCAGTAAGGCAGGATTCCAATGGCCATCGTCGAGCTGTTTTCTTCTAGGCCTTATAGGTAGTTGTTGATTTCAGGTAGAGGGTCAACTGAATATCATAATATATCAATCAAATCAACCGAGTTTGTGCAAAATCAAGGGTGCGGCCAGCAAATACAAGATATACGTTGGTAGAAATACTTGACAGAATCTTGCTTTGTTTATTCTATGGCAAACCCTTTGATAAGTTTCTAGTTAATTCCCCAATTTAGGCAGCACAAGTAGTAGTGTAGCAGCAAGGCAAAAGATGACAGCAACGACAGCCAGCGATACCAGTAGAATCAGCCGCACAAACCCCTTGCGTGTCGACCTCCAAGGAACAAGACACACATAGAATACAAGTGGAAATAGGTAGCAGAGTATCAATAGGATACTCGCGCCCACAAAGGAGAAAACTACTTGCAGTCCCGGTACTTGCAAAGCACACAAAATCTGGGCAACTAACAGTAACACAGTTACAGCAGCCTGGACAGCTTGCGATGGGCCTTCGTCTTGAGCTTCCTCCCCATTTAGGATATCGTCTTCACCGCGGTCACTACGAGAGATACAGGCCTCATACATTTCAAGTACCAGAGATCGAAGTGGGTGAAATAACAGTGGAAACGAGAGCAAAATCGTCAGTAAAACTGCCACGCGAGGCACTGCCATGATTCGGTCGTTCGACAGGTTCAGAAGGATATTTCCTTGTGTATTGCTTCCGTAGATCTGAGCAGCGCACACACCGAACGTCGCGTAGAGCAGTATGCAAGTCCCAACAGCAAGGATCAGGTGACGACCCATGGTTCGTCGAGCAGCTTGCAAAAGATGCACAGCTATCGGAGCCTGTGTACTTCTGAGTGCATCGATATCCTCATCCTGCAGCTCTTCCCGTGTTACGGTCTCAGCTGCCACGAGCTGAGCAAGCAGCGGAATCACGTTCAAATGAAGCATGAACGTGAAGTTGTAGATGCCCACGACTTCGGAAACGCGCCAGAACAACGAAGCTTCAGTTTCCGGCCCTATTGTTGGTGATACAACACTGGCAAAGTGGTCACCTTCGACACCGCCAACAACAGAACGATACGCCACAGCACCCACGAGGTAGACAGAGAAAGCGACTCCGAAATACGACGAAAACCGGAGCGCCGAAATCTTCGTCAAACAGCCGAGAGGCAGCACCACAACTAGCACCACGATCCAAACTGCAATTCTCACCGCATGCTGCTGATCCTGCATCGTCTGCTGCTCGAAACCTGTAATCACTGCCGACAGCATCACCGGTGCCATGTCCCTCACGACCCGCACGCATCCTACACAGGCTCCGAACACGGCAAAGGCCGTGAGTGCACCAGTGAGTCGCGCCAACGGCTTGCCCCCAGCTCTCCACGCCAAATGTTGATACGTCTCGCGACTCTCCTGCAGACTGCTTGCACTCTCCGTTGCCACCGCAACATGGACGTCCACAAGTGTATCCGCCGTGAAAGCCATCGCCAGCCCCACGCAGCACAACACCACTACCGCCTGCGCAGGCGACAACAGCACGAAAGTATAGGGCACGGCCAATGTGCCGGCACCAATTGCCGACATCAGCAGAGTAAATGGAACAGCGCAATTGCGTCCCAGCCGTTGGCAGGGCGAGACGGGGGCTGCTGTCAGCAAGGGCTCCGCTTCCAGCTCCTTGACGGTCGTCTGCACATCGAACTCTTCGGCGACAACGAGTGAGAACCCCGTCTCAAACGATTCGCGACGGTGACGATGCCGTCGACCAGACGAAAGGGGCTCCGGGGACAGCGGGAGCAGCGGAGACGTCTCGTCGGAGTTGGTCATGGCCACCTGAGCTCTTGGATGGAGAAGTAGGGAATGCCACCTACGTCACGTCGGACCATCCGCCCCGCAACCCTACGATGGCCATAGGAGTTTTCGGCAAATAAGAAGAGACTTTGCTTTTCGGCTGTTGCGAACTGTAGCTGGCGCTTTTGAGTTAATCGACGAATACGGATTTTGCGCTGGCACGCGCAGACCAAATTACGACACGGCTTAAAAGTGTGTGGCAATCCGCCTAGCAAAAGTTAGGGGAGGTAAGGTCGTTTTCGATTACGGCATTTATGCTGACGAGTTTGAACCTGCCTAAAAGAGTTGAAGATACTTCGTACATTGACGACAGCGTACTCACCAAAACTACCGACATCTTCGCAAAGATCTGAACAGCAAAAAGATCTGAACGCTTTCTAAAAAGGAAGTGAGTAAATTGCCCGACTGAGATTAACTTTCCCTCAGCACATCCTTAAGTCTTTTCCGATTTGCAGATTTTGCCGTATCCGTACGGCGAGGGGGGTATACAAGACTTGTATACCTTCGTCCCAGCCACTCACAGCCTCAAAATCCCCCTCCCACCAAACGCCAGCGGGGGAATATGCCGCCGCGCCCGCACCCGCGCAGCGCGCAGAAGCGCCCTTTGCTGTCTGACGATCTCGACGACAGCGGTAGCGACGCGTCTTACAGCTCCTCG